>JAGFNQ010002943.1:0-145558 GCA_024364735.1 Boesenbergia rotunda | reverse complement strand
AAGATCTCTCCATAATCAGCCACCACACACACTCTACTCAGCACCGCCTCGTCGTCTTCCTTCAGAATTGCTTGCCTTTACCTTTATCTGCAATAAGAGGAAATGCATCTATAAGCAAAAGCTTAGTAAGTACTATCTAGCTCACAAAATCTCAAATGTGCAAACATGCTTCTAGAACAATATGAAAATCATATGAGATACTAATATGCTTGAAAGAAAACTAAGAACATGTATAACTCAAAACATGCATACTCAAGCAATAATAAATCTCAATTTACTTTTCTTGGCTCAACTTGAAACTTTAGCTATTCTTTAACTTTTTAAAAACTCTTTAAATTTTCGAAACTTTGCTAAAGCATATACTTGAAAATACTAATCACTTGGATCCACTGAAGACGTAAGTACCATCTGATATGCGCGTTCCCTAAAAGGTTGGGGTAGCGAGCCACCAATCCTAATAGAGCAGACCTTGGTCTACCAGGGCCAAGACCTTGGAATTGGACACCTGGATTTCTTTAACGACGCCCTTGGACGCCGGGTACTGGCCTTATAAAATAAAATAGCTTTTCTTACTTTTCTTTCTTATCTGTAAATGCCTTGGCATTTTCTGGAGCACCTTGCGTGCTAAAATCCCTAAGTCTTGACTTTTGGGGATTTCTTAAGGCCTTGGCCTTTTCTTTTCTTATCTTTATCTTCTCTTTTCTTTTCTCATAGCTTTTCTTGGTCCCTAATCTCATATAGGACACTCAATAAAATATATAAGCATATAATGAACTAAGATCACATGCAAAAACTTAAACAAAAAGGAATTATCTCTTTTAAAAACTTTTAAAGGAAATTCTTGCGGAAAAACCGCCTCTTACTGCAGGTGAGCAGTACTTACATTGATATCTTGGACTTACAACCAAGATTAATGTCTAGAGCTCGGAAGAAACTTGAGATCTCAGAGAATTCTTCACGTCTACGCGTTCCTCTCGTCGCGGGGATCCCGAATATAGGATTATCTCTTGGAGAAGAGTCTTGACCGGCCCTCCTTGGCCTTGATGGTGGTCGGCGTCGCCCAAGAGGAAAGGTGGTCGGCGTGAGGGTTTGGAGAGGAGAGAAATAAAATTTCTCTCTTTAACTATCTATTTATACTTAAGGCAGATTAAACTAACAATTCCTTAAATAACCTTCTCTCCGTCCCTTGTTGTGCTTGATACCCCCAGCCCAGCCGGTTGTGCGCTTGTGTCGTCTCGCGGTGGTCGCGGGTTCGATCCACCCGCTGCACTTAACCGGTTTTTATTATTTTTCCATTTTCTTTTTCTTTTTCCAAAAATACCAAACGGACTCGGAAAATTCCATAAAAATACTCTAAAAATTTCTAAAAATATCCAGAATATTTCTAAACCATTTTTAATAATTCTAAGGACTCTAAGAACTAAAAATGAGAATTTTGGGGCGTTACACTTGATCCCATACTTATTTGAGTATCCCTTCAAGCATTTTAACATATCACATGCAATTTCATAAAGGTGCCCCCCAGGGGCTATAAGGCATGCTCATATATACATCATATTTCATGCATGTCCATACCTAAATCATAGTTCACACATGTTCATATATACATCATATTTCATACTTGTTCATACATGCATCATATTTCATACATGTTCATACGTACATAATATTCCATACATGTTCATATATATATCATATTCCATACATGCTCATACATATTACTTTGCTAACATAATCATGTCCCATAGGGTAGTTTAGCCTTCACATATTATTCATGCAACTTATTAAACATAAAGCACATCATGAGATAATTATACAACCCTAAACCTTATTCCTTCTAGGGTTGGCCGAAACTTAAGTATAGGGAAAATTAAGGTTTGAACTAAATATTCTCACATACATTCATACAAACACCTTGTATACACTATCCTACAATACATTAAATATGGATATATTTTAGGATAATTCAACCCTCACTAACCCCTTTTTCTAGGCCTTGGCCGAAACCCATCCAAGTTCTAAACCCTAGGTTTTGTTTACAACATATTGAAGGATACACATACACATATACTCTAAGTGCTAAGGGGTTTACTTATGTGACAAAAAGTAACCAAAAGCCTTCCCCAAGGGGGGGTGGCCGAAACTCCTTCAAGCACAAAGCCCTATGTTTTGTTCACCACATTTTGCATAAACCACATATACATATATCCTAAGTTCCAAGGGTCTAATCATGTAACAAAGGAACCCAAGGCCTTCCTCTAAGGGTAGCCGAAACTTACAAGGAGTGTAACCCCTAGTTTTTCTTTCTTTTGTTCATACCATCATGAAGAAATTCAATATACATATATACTCTAAGTCTCAAAGGTCTTCTCATGTATCAAGGAAGAACCCAAGCCTTCCCCTAAGGGGGGTGGCCGAAACATGCTTAGGGGAAAGAGTCCCCATTCTTAAAACAATCCAAAAGAATAATCACACCACAACTATTACACTGCAGGCGAGGGGATACTTACATCCTTTCGCTTGATTTCTACTTCTCTAAGATCTTAAGGTGCCCTTGGTTGAAGGAAGGTGAGTATTTCCTTTGTTTGCCTTCTCTTAGCAATCTTGGCCCTAGTAGAAGGCAAGAACCTTAAAGGGTTCTTCTTCCTTCCAATTCCCTAGGGTTAAAACCCTAGGGTTTACTTTTCGAAAATGGAGAGGGAGAAGAAGAGAATTTCGGTGATGAGGGGAGGAAGAAGAAGAGAAAGAGGAAGTTATTCCAACTTCCCTTATTTATACTTTTCTCATGAAAAGACATGTCTCTTCACCTCCCTAGCTTTTAACAAGCATGTTTCTTATTCCCTCTACAAGAAACATTGCTTGGTTCATTGGTTATGACATGGTGAGTGCAACTAGGAGGTTCAAGATTCAATCCTTGCTTCCTCCTTTTTATCACATTTTGCACTAATCCATATCAAAGCCCATTAAGCCAAGCCCATCATGAAATTTCATAATATTAATTATATTCCATGATTTCACAATATTTTCATAATATTAATTATATTCCATGAATTCATAATATTTCATGATACTATTTCATGAATTCCATAATATTCATGATAATATTTCATGATAATAATATTTCATGCATATACTATTTCATGATAATATTTCATGATAATAATATTTCATGAATATAATATTTCATGCTAATATTTCATGATAATAATATTTCATGAATATAATATTTCATGCTAATATTTCATGATAATAATATTTCATGAATATAATATTTCATGTATTCATGACATTTCCTAGCATGTGATTGCATGAAATTTATATCATTGCATTATAACCATTTTCATACATTGTCATGATTTTACATTGACAAATTTGGGGTGTTACAATCCTCCCCCTCTTATAGAAAGTTCATCCCGAACTTTAAAATAGTTCCGGATACTTTGATCGCATCGTATCTTCCTGTTCCCAGGTGGCTTCTTCGAACTGCTTGTTCCGCCACAGAACCTTCACTAAGGGTATTTCCTTGTTCCTTAGCCTTTTAACTTCCCAATCGAGGATCTGGATCGGGCGGCGTTCGGAACTCAGGCTCTCTTGTTCTTGCACTGGTGGGGGTTCTATCATTTGACTCGCATCAGGGGTACACTTCTTGAGCATCGACACATGGAAGACGTTGTGGATAGCCGCCATTTCTGGCGGTAGCTCTAGTTCGTAGGCCACCTTGCCTACTCGTCTCAAAATCTGGTAGGGTCCCACGTATCGCGGACTCAGTTTCCCCTTCTTTCCGAATCTCATCACCCCTTTCATAGGGGCTACCTTCAAGAATACCGAATCCCCAACCTCGAACTCAAGTGGTCGACGTCGTTTATCGGCGTAGCTCTTCTGCCGACTCTGAGCAGTCTCTATCCTCTGGCGGATATTCTTTATAGCCTGAGTGGTCTCATCAATAATATCGGTCTGGAGTCCCATCTCCCTCTTTTCACCACTCTCATGCCAGCATAAAGGAGATCTGCATTTCCTTCCGTATAGTGCTTCGTACGGTGCCATCCCGATAGTAGCCTGATAACTGTTATTATAAGCAAACTCTGCCAAGCTCAGGTATCGACACCAGCTTCCCTTGAAGTCCAAGGTGCAAGCTCGTAACATATCTTCTAGTATCTGGTTTACTTGTTCAGTCTGCCCGTCAGTCTGGGGGTGAAAGGCTGTACTGAACTTCAGCTTCGTGCCAAGGGCCTTCTGCATGTGTCCCCAAAAATCAGAAGTAAATCGACCATCTCGGTCAGAGACGATGGTCTTGGGAACCCCGTGTAGTCGGACAATCTCCTTGACGTACAGTTGAGCCAGCTGCTCAACTGAATAAGTCATCCTGATAGCCAGAAAATGCGCGGACTTGGTCAGTCGGTCCACAATAACCCATATACTATCATATCCATTCGTAGTCCGAGGCAGCCCGGATATGAAATCCATAGATATGTCCTCCTATTTCCACTCGGGAATAGGTAGAGGTTGCAGAACTCCCCCAGGTCTCTGGTGTTCTGCTTTGACCCTCTGGCAGGTCAAACACATGCTGATATAATGGGCTACATCTTTCTTCATGCCGGACCACCAAAATTTGCTCTTCAGATCTTGATACATCTTGGTAGACCCAGGATGCATCGCATAAGGTGTTCTGTGAGCTTCTTCGAGTATCCTCGTCCGTAAGTCAGAGTCATCGGGAACGCATAATCGATCCCGGAGATATAAGACTCCACTATCGGAAATCCGGAATCCCTCGTCCTTGCCTTCAAGAATCTCTTGTTTGATTCTCTGGAGACTCGGATCATGATTCTGCTTCTCCAGAATATCGCCAAACAATGTCGGCGCAATCATCAGGGTGGACAACTGTCCTGATATCATTTCAATTCCGAAGTTCATAATTTCTTCCCCTAAGGGTTGTGACAAAGCCGACAAAGATATTAAAGTAGCACATGATTTTCTACTAAGAGCATCGGCTACCTTGTTGGCTTTTCCAGGATGGTACAAGATCTCACAGTCGTAGTCCTTGACCAACTCGAGCCATCGGCGTTGTCGCATATTCAGGTCTTTCTGGGTGAAGAAATACCGCAGACTCTGGTGATCAGTAAAGACCTTGCACTGAGTGCCATATAAGTAATGCCTCCGTGATTTTAGCGCAAAGACCACCGCTGCTAATTCCAAATCATGGGTAGGATAATTCTTTTCATGTTCCTTTAATTGTCTAGAGGCATAGGCAATTACCTTCCCATTTTGCATAAGTACAGCTCCGAGTCCCAGTTTGGATGCGTTGCTGTACATATCGAAACCCGTATCACTTTCGGGAAGAGTCAATATAGGAGCGCTAGTCAGCCTCCTTTTCAGTTCAGAGAAGCTCTTCTCACATTCGTCGGTCCAAATATATTTCCTATCCTTCTTAGTCAGAGCTGTCATAGGAGCCTCAATCCGAGAGAAGTTCTCTACGAATTTTCTGTAATATCCGGCTAGCCCCAGAAAACTTCTGACCTCACTGGCATTCTTGGGTCTGGACCAGTTACTTACGGCCTCAATTTTAATTGGGTCGACCATCACTCCGTCCTTGGAGATAATATGTCCCAAGAATGATACTTGATTCAGCCAGAACTCACATTTCGAAAATTTAGCATACAGTTGTTCCTTCTGAAGAATCTGTAATACTATACTCAGGTGCTCTGCATGCTCTTCGGAAGTTCTCGAATAAATAAGGATGTCGTCGATGAAGACGATCACAAATCTGTCGAGAAATGCCGAGAAAATCCGATTCATAAGGTCCATGAATATTGCCGGAGCATTAGTAACTCCAAACGGCATCACTACGAACTCGTAATGTCCGTATCTCGTCCGGAAAGCAGTTTTGGGTATGTCCTCATTTTTCACCCGGACTTGGTGATAACCAGACCTCAGATCGATCTTAGAGAAAACTGTAGCTCCCTTTAACTGATCGAACAGGTCATCTATCCTGGGTAGAGGATACCTGTTCTTTATGGTCACATTGTTTAATGCCCGATAGTCGATACACATACGCATCGACCCGTCCTTCTTTTTGACGAACAGCACAGGAGCTCCCCAGGGGGAATGACTAGGGCGGATAAGTCCCTTGTCGAGTAGCTCTTGTAGCTGTCCTTGCAATTCTTTCAATTCAGTCGGCGCCATCCGGTATGGTGCTTTCGAGATGGGGTTAGTACTAGGAATCAAATCAATAGCAAATTCAACATCCCTTTCAGGTGCTAACCCAGGTAAGTCATCAGGAAATACCTTTGGATAGTTGCATACGACTTCGACGTCTTCTAGCTTCGGGTCCTCTGTAGGACGAGTATCAACTACATGAGCTAGAAATCCAGAACATCCATTCTCTAACATTTTCCTTGCTTTCAGAGCCGATAAGAATTTGCCAGTCTTCTTCTTCGGCTCGCCGATAAATTCAAAGAGAATTCCCGTCTCGGGTCGGAAGATAACCCTTCGTCTATGGCACTCGATAGAAGCGCCATATTTATTCAAGAAATTCATGCCCAATATCAGATCATAATCGGCCATATCAAGCACTATTAGATCGCAGTAGAGTTCTCTATCTGCGATGCTGATCAGTGCGGCCCGCAGCATTTGGGTAGAGGGCATCACCTCTCCCGAGGGCAATGTAGTCACACGATCAATATTGGATAAATGAGATTTTTATTTATTTTACCAACCAAAACTTATTTTATTCATTCTTATAAAGTCTACATACAAACTAGTCCACTCAGTGAGCAAGATGGGCTGTCGTGATGCCCAACATAAAGAATAACATAGCGACACCTACTATCTCCTCGCTCATCGCCCTCTGACCCACCTCAGGATCCTCAACTGTCCCCATCGGGTCCTCATCTTCAATCTCGAGAATTTCCTCGTCCGCTTCAAGGTCTTCCTCGAACATCTCCAGCAGCTCTGGATTCTCCTCGAAGAGTTCGGGGTCCTCCTCGAAGGGCTCAGGATCCTCCTCGAAGGGCTCGGGATCCTCCTCATAGGGCTCAGGGTCTTCCTCAGGGTCCTCCTCGGACGGCTCAGGGTCCTCCTCGGACTGCTCGGGGTCCTCCTCCGAGTCTCCCAGGTCCGCTGGGAACTCATGGCGGAGGAGCTGCCTGCACAACCCCGTATAGGGCATACGGCATCTGTGCTGTCCCCAGATCTGATGCGCCACCTCTCTGGCCCGGTTGGGCAAAGAACGGAGTAAAGCTCCGATCCTATGATCGTCCGTGGCTGGAAACCCTTCCCGCTCCAGTTTCCAGAAGAGCCGATCCAAGAATCCTATGGTGCCTTGAATTCCCAGGGTCGGCCAGTCCCTAACTGTCTCTATCTGCTCCAGCAGCTCATGGCATCTCTCAGGGTAGTCCTCCGGCAACATCTGGAATTGAAAAAAAAATGACATGGTTAGTACACAACCATTCCTTTTTCAATTCGCAAATATATACAGAGGAATCACACACCCAATCGGTGTGGTTTACCCTAGCGATTACTATATGTAACCACCCTCTTACCCCAAATTCTAGGTCATGAATAAATGCTTATACCTTCACATATTTTACAATTTCTAGTCATTGACTATCATACAAGTGATAATTGGCTACATAAGCATTAATTCTACCTTCACTTGTTATGCAAGTATTAATCATCTCCATATTATGCAAGCATAATTCATCTCTATAGTTGTACTGAATACATGAAATATTATAAGCGAGTTTAGGATTTCTTACTTGGAAGCGGCAGGAGGAAGCTTGATGTGTGTGTGGTGGAGGGGAAAACTGCTCTGATACCAACTTGTAACACCCCAAATTTGTCAATGTAAAATCATGACAATGTATGAAAATGGTTATAATGCAATGATATAAATTTCATGCAATCACATGCTAGGAAATGTCATGAATACATGAAATATTATATTCATGAAATATTATTATCATGAAATATTAGCATGAAATATTATATTCATGAAATATTATTATCATGAAATATTAGCATGAAATATTATATTCATGAAATATTATTATCATGAAATATTATTATCATGAAATATTATCATGAAATAGTATATGCATGAAATATTATTATCATGAAATATTATCATGAAATATTATGGAATTCATGAAATAGTATCATGAAATATTATGAATTCATGGAATATAATGAATATTATGAAAATATTGTGAAATCATGGAATATAATTAATATTATGAAATTTCATGATAGGCTTGGCTTAATGGGCTTTGATATGGATTAGTGCAAAATGTGATAAAAAGGAGGAAGCAAGGATTGAACCTTGAACCTCCTAGTTGCACTCACCATGTCATAACCAATGAACCAAGCAATATTTTATGTAGAAGGAAAAGGGAACATGCTTGTTAAAAGCTAGGGAAGTGAAGAGACATGTCTTTTCATGAAAAAAGTATAAATAAGGGAAGTTGGAATAACTTCCTCTTCTTCTCTTCTTCTTCTTCCTTCTCCACCGAAACCACCTTCATCCTCTTCTCTTCTTCCATTTTCGAAAACCTCATTCAAGGGTTCTAACCCTAGGGCAATTGCAAGGAGGGAAGCCAAGTGTCTTTGCCTTCTACCAAGACCAAGGAGTCTTAGAGGAAAATTTGAAGAAAAAGGCTTTCACATACCCTTCAAGTGTAGGGTACCCTACGATTTAAAGAAGATTAAATTCCAGCGCTAGGATGTAAGTATCCTCTCGCCTGCAGTATAATGGTTTGTGCATGATTTCCTTGTGTTCTTGTTTGGAAAATGGGAGTTCTCCCTTATAAGACTTTCGGCCACCACCATGAAGTAGGGCTTGGTTACTTCTTATTGCATGAGGAGATTCCTAGAAACTTAGGGTATACATGTGGATGGATTTTTCTTCATGGTGTCAAGAACAAAACCTAGGTTTGTCCTTGTATAGGTTTCGGCCCCTTCCTAAAGGAGGGGTGTGGCAACTTTTCAATACATGAAATAACCCTTAAGACTTAGGGTATACTCATATGTGATGTTTCCAAATTTTTGGAAGGACAAAATTAGGGTTTGGTACCCTACAAGGTTTCGGCCAACTCCTTGTAATTTAGGGTTAGTGGATGCTAACCCCACTTGAGGCTTAAACCATGGTTCAATTGTTAGCATGAAGTGTACTTGAGGTGTTTGTAGAAATGCTTGAATGAATGCTTGATTGGAAAACCAAATCCCTCACTTGCAACTTTCGGCCCCAACATGGAACCCTAGCTTAGGGAAGGTCAATTACCTCTAATGTAGGCCATGTTAATAGAATTCATGATAGGGATATATACGTGATGAAGGTATGCTTTAATTGGATGAAAAAAAAAAGGAAATTCCCTTACATGTGACTTTCGGCCAACCCTAGTCCTAGGGTTGGGAAGTACTTAATGAAATCATGAAGCATGCTATTAATTATATGATATGTGTATAATGTATGTGACCTATCTTGTTAGGTATAAAAGCATGCCTTATAACCCATGGGGCACTCTTATGACATGAGCATGATATGGATGAGATGTGGTTGATAATATGCTTAAAAAAAAAAGATACTCTATTGAAACTGGGATCAAGAGCACCCGAATGCGTGGTGTGTCCCTAGGGGATCAAGAGCACCCGAATGTGTGGTGTGTCCCTTTGAGAAGTGATTAAGAGTACCTTTAGGCATATACATATATGAGTAATTGCATGATAAATTACTTTACTTTGAAAGTTGTGTACCCGACTCGGAAGGGGGTCGTTAAACAAATCCAATGTGCATGTTAACTGAAGGTCATGGCATTGGTAGGACGGAAGGGTCCTGCTCTAATTAGGTTGGTGGCTCGCTACCCCAATTTATTAGGGAACGCACATGATGTGGTACTACAACTGGGCCCTAGAGGATGATATGTATTTTTAAGTACTTACCTTTATGGAACTTTTTGAAAAGCATATTTTTCCCATTATGTGATGATCTTGTTCTGTAAGTACTTAGAAATATTTGATGTGATGCTTATGATGCTTTGATGAGATGCTTAAGATGCTTATAATCTTGTTCTATCTTGATTACTGAGTACATGATATGATGTATCGATATGATTTTGCGAGTAGGCCCGGATTCTTACTAAGCATGTTTTGCTTACTAGTTCATGTTGTTTTTCTTATGCTGCAGATAGCGGTAAGAAATACTTGAACTAAAGGAAGAGGCAGAGGGAAGGCTAGAGGATGTGTGTGGTGATGGCTCGGGAAAGGATGAAAGATTCTATCTACCTTAGTTTGTCTAGAATCTAACTGCTTCCGATAAAAGATTGAAATTATATTGCTATACTCTGAATGCGTGATGATCATGACTACTCTACTGTGATTAAGTTAGGGATATGGAACCTATGTCATGCTAGATAATACTATCATTAATGTTTAAATTTTGTAGTATGCATGCTAAGTAAAATGCTAGATATTTACTAGTTTCTGTTTCTTATGAATGCCTCTTTTGCATGTATCTAAGACTAGATAACTCTTGCTATATTCTTACTTGAGATTCCATGCTATAGTGTGTTAAATGATCTTCCTATTAGGTTGTAAATGCATGTAGATATAAAAGAAACGAAAAAAAAACCTTGCTTGGTAAATTAGTCTTCAATAAGCATGCTTACTACATTTCTTGTATTGTAACTGTTTTGTTTGGATATACATGCCAAGATAATATAATGATATGTAAGTATGGACCCGTAACCCCGCCTTTAGGGTAGATATAAGGGTGGGCGTTACATGCCTAATCCTCGATTAGGACTTAATCATAATCATCACAATCATCACACCTAACCTCCCAGGTTAGGACTTTCCATATCATGCCTAATCCTCGATCAGGACTTAATCATAATCATCATAATCATCCTCCTAAACTGAAATCGTTGTCAACACCAAAACAACAATCAGGGCCAGACTGCATCAACATAATATTCTTGCCATGTTTGTTGTGGAACTAACCTTGGATGCAGGGACCAAAGGAATGTATTTCTACAGCTCAGAATGCCTCAAAGGAGAGGGGTAGCAACTGGGCTAGGCGACCGGGAGCTCCCGGGCGCCCAAGGTCAAAGCCAAACGAGCAGTTAAGCAAGAATCGCTTCGAAAGCTTACTGGGCCAGGCGCCCTGATGGTCCCGGGCGCCCTGAAGGTCCCGGGCACCCTAGGTCCAAGCCAAAATTGTGATTGAAGCAAACTCAGCCATGAATCCAGCAGACCAAGTCAACCGGGGCACCCCCAGTTGTTGGATCGAGAGAATACGATAGAGGGGGGTGAATATCGTAAAACCGTTTCGGATTAGATTGAGAGAAATTACGCAGTGGAAATAAAAAACAAACGCAAACACAAGATTTTTTACTTGATTCAGAGTCACGGTCGGCTCCTACTCCAAGGCCCACGGTCCTTGACCATTTACTGCGGGTAATTTTATAATCGCGCAAGTTATTACAAAAATTTGTATAGTAATAGTGCAGTAAAAAGTACAATTATGCTCTTTGTTACCGACGCCCGGTGTAGATCGTTCTTCAGTGCGGAGGGTCATCGTTGGCACTTGAATCTTGAGATTGGAGGTTTCCGGAGCAGAGCGCTTGAGTCGAAGAGCGTAGAGGCATTGGAAGAATTGATGTCGAAGCCTTAGGGGTCGAGCCCCTTTTATAGTGCATCTGGGGGCGCCCTGGATGTTGGGGGCGCCCTCCACGTGTCTCTGAATCCGCAAACCCCTATCCGGAACTCGGTCAGCCCTTATCCCTCCAGGATCGGGCTCGGAGATTGACGGGGGCACCCGGGACACAGGGGGCGCCCCGGTTGACTTGGTCTTGCTGGCTTCGCGAATGTCTTTGCTTCGATCGCTGGCTGACTTGGACCCAGGGCGCCCGAGGCATCGAGGGCGCCCGGGACCACCAGGGCACCCAGGAGCTTGAGGGTGCCTGGCCCAGTGAACTTCCGAAGCGTTACTTGCTCAGCTTGTCATGCCTTCACCTTGGGGTGCCCGGGACGTCCGAGGCACCCTGCCCAGCTGCTGCCCCTCTCCTTTGGGGTGTTCTGAGCTGTAGAAACTCGTTCCTTCGGTCCTGCATCCAGGGTTAGTACCAAACATAATAAAGTAAGAATATTAGGTTTATACAGCCTTAACTGTCTTGGTTCTAACTTTGGGTCTCCAAAATGGAACCCTAGGTCAAACCGACGCCTACTGTTCCCTCGACGGGGAACGCGTCCTCACCTACTCCTCTCAGGAGAATTTACCTGTTGCCAACCGGCTCCTCCGGTTGGACTTTTGCCCAGCAGTCCTTCGCTAGGTGCCTAGCAGTCCTTCGCCAGGTCTTCGTTACCAAGAAGTCCTTCGCCTGGTGCCTAGCAGTCCTTCGCCAGGTCTTCGTTACCAAGCAGTCCTTCGCCTGGTGCCTAGCATTCCTTCGCTAGGTCTTCGACTCCTAGCAGCCCTTCGCTAGGTGCCTAGCAGCCCTTCGCCAGGTCTTAGGGTTTCGATGCCTAGCAGTCCTTCGCTAGGTGCCTAGCAGTCCTTCACTAGGACTTCAATCTGTACACTCAAGTAACATGTTAGATAAAAATAACATCTTAACTTTTGAACCCTTTGCCATTATCAAAACCCAGGTTCTACTTGGGTGTTGTCTGCACCAACAATCTCCCCCTTTTTGATTTATAGCAACCCGGTTCAAAATGTTAAGTTAATAATAAACAAGTGAAATACCAGTTTAGTTTCCTCCCCTTGGAAGGAATCTCCCCCTAGGATTTTCAAAGGTTTATGGGGTTTGAAAATTTTCTAAGTCTAAAAATGGAATTGATTTTTCAACACTTAGACCATTTTTCAAAAGAAGTTTTAGAAAATATTTTCCAAAAAATTTGGTTGGGCACTTGGAAAATTTATACTTAGAACCTTTACACTTAGAAAAATTTTCAAGTCAATAACTTAGAAAATTTTCTAAACATCTTATGAAGTTTTTATTACAAAAAAATTTTGATAAAAAAATTTCAATCTCTTTAGTGCTTTAAAAACTTTATACTTAGAGACTTTCTATTAGAGAAGTTTAAAAATAAGTACTTAGAAAAAATATCTTAGGTCAAGTACTTAGACACAGTTTTTGAAAACAGCTCAGGTCAAGTACTTTGAAAACAGCTCAGGTCAAGTGCTTTAAAATAGTTTTTGAAATCAGCTTAGATGATTTTACTTTTTGAAGAAAGGATAAAGTTTTAAAAAATTTTAATTTTGAAAAAATTAATGAAATTAAAAAATTTAATTTTCAAACTTTCACTCCTTTCCAATCTCTCCCCCTTTGCCATATATCAAAAGAAACAAAGCAATATAGCAAAAAAAAAAATTGCATAAGAATATAGCAAAAGAATAATGTGCTGTACTGAACCAATTCAAGGTATAAATTTAGACCAAATCAATTTGAATTATCTCGCTCGGGTCCTGTCTAACCCAATTAGCTACTTACTAACTGTTATAAACAGTAGTTTTCGCTAGGGTTAGTCAAGTTAAGTGTTTTGTTTAAGTTAGATTTTCTAAGCTTGACACTTAACCTGATTACTATTTAATTTGTATTTAGTGCCCCAATTACTGCAGATGCACTGACTTAAAGCATCTTGAATTAAGGCAAAGACCTAACCATCTCAACCCATTCTAGGTTATCAGTCAAAAGTACCCTAAGGTGCTTGTGAGATGCTGGCTTCTAGATCTATAGGTGCATGCTTTTCTAGGGTTACGGCCTAGGCTAAGTCCATTTTCGAAGAAAACTCCTAGTTTTGAAGGGGGTAATTTTTTAAAAAAAAACTAAGTCGAAAAAATTATTTTTTAAATTTGTAATAAAGATTTTAAATTAAGTAGAAACTGATTTTAAATCAAGTAAAGCAGTTTAAAAAAATAGAAGTAGAGTAAGCCTATTCTACCAAGTATAATCCTAACTGCCTTCTTAGTGAGCTCAACTCAGACTCAGGTAGGGGTTTGGTGAATATGTCAGCTAAGTTAGATTTAGAGTCTACATGCTTAAGGACTATCTCACCCCTGGCTATATGATCTCTTACAAAGTGGTGTTTAACTTCTATGTGTTTAGTTCAGGAATGTTGGATTGAGTTCTTAGTTAGATTAATTGAGCTTATATTGTCAATGTAGACCTGAGTTTGAGTGTAGTTAAGCTGGAAGTCTTTGAGAGTGTGCATCATCCATAAGAGTTGTGCTACACACTCTCCTAAGGCAACATACTCAGCTTTAGTTGTGGATAGAGCTACACAGTGTTGTTTTCTGCTACACCAACTTACTAGACTATTTCATAACAGTTGGCAGCTTCCACTTGTGCTCTTTCTATCTAATTTACAACCAGCGTAGTCAGAATCTGAGTATCTTGACAAGTCAAAAGTTAAGGTCCTAGGATACCAAATCCCCTGCATATAGGGTGCCCTTAACATATCTTCGTATTCTTTTTAGGGCTGCTAAGTGCGTTTCCTTAGCACAGGTTTGGTATCTAGCACACATTCCTACAGCAAAAAGGATATCAGGTCTGCTGGCTGTAAGGTACAGTAGACTTCCAATCATACTTCTATAGAGTTTAAGGTCTACTGGTTTACCATCAGGGTCACTATCTATTTTTACATTCGTGGCCATGGGGGTACTTATGCTTTTAGAATTATCCATTTTAAATTTCTTTATTAACTCCTTAGCATATTTGGATTGATGGACATAGTTTCTATCCCTAGATTGTTTAATTTGTAACCCTAGAAAGAAGTTGAGCTCACCAACTAAGCTCATTTCAAATTCATTTTTCATTATTTTAACGAATTCTTTTAAGAAATTTAAGTTGGTAGACCCAAAGATTATGTCATCGACGTAGATTTGGACAATAAAGATTTCTTTTCCTAAGGTCATAATAAATAAGGTTGAGTCAATTTATCCTTGTTTAAATTCTTTAGAAGTTAGGTAGGTTCATAAGCGTTCATACCAGGCCCTAGGTGCTTGTTTTAGTCCATAAAGTGCTTTCGTGAGTTTGTAAACATGGTCAGGTCTTTCTAAGTCCTCAAAACCAGGGGGTTGTCCTACATAGACTTCTTCCTTAATAAATTCATTTAGAAAAGCTGACTTTACATCCATTTGGTAGAGTTTAAATCCTTTATGGGATGCAAAGGCTAACAACATCCTAATGGACTCAAGTCTAGCTACTGGGGCATAGGTTTCGTCATAAGCTAATCCCTCTACTTGACTGAACCCTTTAGCTACTAAGCGGGCTTTGTTTCTCACTATTTCTCCTTGATCATTTAGCTTATTCCTAAACACCCACTTAGTATCAATAATGGATTTTCCATCAGGTTTAGGTACTAATTCCCAAACTTGGTTCCTCTCAAACTGGGCTAACTCTTCTTGCATTGCTATGATCCAATCAGGATCAGGTAAGGCTTCCTCTATAGTCTTAGGTTCAATTTTTGAAATCATTGCAATCTGACTAAGGTTCCTATAGGCGGACCTAGTTCTGACTCCTAAGGTTGGATCACCCACAATTTGATCAGTTGGGTGACTGAGTCTGGGTTTCTTAGTTTTTCTGGAACTTGGTTCAGCCTTAGGTCCGGCTGGTCGGTTCGGTTCAGTATTTGGTTCATCTACTTGGGTTGGTTCAAGTATTGGTTCAATTGACTCAATAGTTGGTTCAATAGTTAGTTCATTTAGGGGTTCAATTAAAGGTTCAACAGTTTATTCATTATCTTCTTGATCAGTATTTGATGAATTTAGATATAGATTATCAGATTTTGAATTAATTTCTTCATCAAATATTAGATTTGTTGTTTCTTCAATTTTCTTGGTTAGTTTATTGTAAACCCTATAGGCTCTACTTGTTATTGAATATCCTAGGAAGATGCCTGGGGTTGACTTAGACTGGAATTTACCTAGATAGTCCTTGGTGTTTAGGATATGAACTTTGCACCCAAAGACCCTTAGGTAGTGTAGGTTTGGAAGTCTATAGTAGTATAATTCATAGGGTGTTTTATTATGTCGTTTGTTAATTAGCAACCTATTTTGGATGTAACAAGCCGTACTAATTGCTTCTGCCTAATATTGGTTAGCTAGGTTGAATTCATTGAGCATAGCCCTAGCGGCTTCCTGTAGGGTTCTATTTTTTCTTTCAACTATCCCATTTTGCTGGGGGGTTCTAGGACACGAAAATTCGTGTATATACCCATTTACCTTACAAAATTCCTCAAAAATTCGTGTATATATACCCATTTACCTTACAAAATCATCAACAATTACTAAGCAGTACCGGTTTCCGCTTAGTGACTTGGCTCCATGTGAATCAAATAGGTCAAGGTGCAGGAGCTTAAGTGTGGTTTGAGTTAGCTCAGATTGAATTAGTTTGTGATTAGACCTGGTTTGTTTACCTTGATTGCATGATTTACATATTAAGTTTTCATGGTTCTTAATTTTAGGGATACCTTTAATTAGGCCAAGTTGGGTGATTTTTGAAATTAATCTCAGATTAGTGTGACCTAATCTCCTATGACAGAGGTTCGATTGTTCTAACTGAGTTAACATGCATTTAGGTACTAGGGGTAGGTTTATAGTGTAAACATTATTTTTCCTAGTGCCCTTAAGCATGATTTCTGAGTCTTGCAAGTTTATAATCAGGCAGTTAGAGTTGGTAAAAGTAACTACATAACCAGTATCACACAATTGACTTATGCTAAGCAAGTTAAATTTAAAATCTTCAACCAAAAGAACCTTTTTAATAACAAAGTCAGATTTAAGTTTAATGTTACCTGACCCAATCACCTTGAGTGTAGCATTGTTGCCAAATGCTACTGAGCCTAGGTTCTTGAACTTGAGTTTGGTGAATTTTATTTTATCCCCAGTCATGTGTCTGGAGCACCCGCTATCCAACATCCATTGGTCCAAATCATTATGTTCCTACACATAAATAGTTTTATTGATTTGGATCCAATTAGAGTCAGGAATAGCCTAAATTGATTTTCACAACCTAGTCTGTCTCACCTAATCTAGAGTTATCAATCACGTTTTCCTTATGGGTTTTTGTGAGACAGGTTTTGAATAGACAGAATTATTTTGAAAAATCATGATTTATTTCGAAAAAGTTAGATTAATTTGGAAAACAATTGTTTTGAATTTATTTTGAAAAAGAGTGTTTGAATCTACAATTAACTGAAAATTTGTGTTATATTCGAATTTGACAAAGAATGATTTGAATTTCAAAAATTAGCTTCCAGGTCTTGGCGAGGCACTAAGCCTTCTTTAGCTGCAGCCTTATTGGATCATCAACCCTTTCCTTGACAAAGCCTTTCAATGAAATTTCATTTTCAAAATTACTTTTTAAAAAATTCTGGTCTAACTAGTTTGGATTTTGGATCGGTAACTTCGGCTAGTTCCACCAAAATAGCTTCCCTAACGTACTATCATCTCACTGCCACCCAATACTATGTTGTTCAAATTTCACTTAATGGGTTCAGTCATTAAACTAACCAGTCCTAAGTCTAAGCATGGTAAATTGCAGAAATTAAATAGACAAGCAATCGTGCAATTTAAAACAAGAATAGAAATTTATCTAACTATGAAAATTGTTTTTAATTTGGCTCCCCCTAGACTAAAGCCACGATAATGGTTTGGCAAGATGTGAATATTGTCCTTGGGGATCCAATACTGATTTGATCCAGTTTATTTGTTCAGGCACAGTTTAGGTACCCATGCCTGAATTTTAGGTCTAGACTGATTCAGTACAGCATAGTATGATCTTTGTCTAGACTTGGTTCGATAGGCCTAACCCGGATCGATTTAGAACTGACTTCTATTTTCCAAGGATCATGTCAAGACCCTTGGAACCAGAAGTGAACCGTTCTAAGACTGCTCTAAGGTCCTTGACTTGAGTTTTCAAGGAGGAGTTCTCTTTCTCAAGTTTTTCAACTTGAGTAGAGGTTCCTTCTTGAACCTTCTCAGTTAAGGATCCAGAGTCAGCTCCCTCTTTCAGGAGTTTTACTTCCTGTCGGAGAGATTCGACTCGGATTTTGGCTTTCGCCAAGTCTCGAGAAAGATAGGCAATTAATTCGGTTAATTGATTTCTAGAAAACCCACTTACAGTGATTTCGCCGTCTTCTGAAAATGTAAGCTTCCCGTCGTCCGGCTCCGATTCTGACTCGGTCTCTATTTCTTCTGAGGCAGTCAGGGCGAGCAAGTTCGACTGTGGGGCCTCTTCTTCTTCTTCGGATGAGGATTCGTCCCACGTTGCCTAAAGGGCCTTCTTCATTCTTGTCTTCTTTGTTTCCTTCAGATTGGGACATTCTGTCTTGTAGTGACCCTTCTTTTTGCATTCGTATCAGGTCACATTTGGTTTGTTCTTCTCATTTGAAGGTTCAGCTGGTTCTTCCTTTCTTCGGCAGGCTTTCTTTCTGTTGGTCTAGTTTTTTAGTTCTTTGTAGTAGTCCCGAGCTAGCCAAACCAGCTTAGGTCGATTTCCTTCGTTTTCTTCTGAGTCTGAGTCCGAATCAGACTCGTGTGCAGGTTGAGGTTTCTTCTTGGTCATCTTTCCAATTTTACCTGCAACAAAAGCAATGCCTTTCTCGGACAGATTGCAGTTAGTCTATTCATGTAATTTGTAACGCCCGTCTTTTACCCCCACCTTACGGTGTGGCGGAAAAGATGTGTTACGCTAAATATACATGTACATATAGAACATCTTAATGCAGCGGAATGTTTTTTTTTCTTCTAGACATGCGTTTAACCATACAACTAATCCATGAACCATATATACATGCCTAAATTATCATTCATGACATGGTGACGTTGTAACTTAGCATATCACCAGCATACATAGCATCATGATATAAACTTTCCATAACTTATCCATAAGCATTATAAGAAGCAAGTAACTTATCCATAACATCATAAGTCTTAAGTCATTCATTAAGCATAACCATTATAAGCCCAGCATAGCATCTAAGGAGGCATTTCAAAACCCAAGACATGCGATACGTGTAAATAAAAGAATCCTTTGCCATGTCACCGCCGCACACACACATGCTCTTGCCCCTCCTGCTGCTTCCCTTAGTAACCTCTTGCTTGATCTACGGTATAAGACACATAAGACTGTAAGCACAGAGGCTTAGTAAGACCCTTTCCTACTCACAAAAATCCGTACGTCACATATTCATAAACATGAAACAGTGGACATTTCATAATTCTGAACATAAAGCATAGACTTGACACATATCTGCTATGGCATAATGCTTGACATCGTCATATACGTAGACTTACTTATCATGGCATAATTCTTAACATGAGCATAAACATAAACATAAACATACTTATCATGGCATCATTCTTAGCATGAGCATAAACATAAACATACTTATCATGGTATAATGCATAACATGAATGAATGAATGAGTCAAATGCATGTATCATAAGGATGCTTAATTTTTGAAACCATAGTTATAAATACTTGAACATAATCATAACATCATAGGGGGTCCCCGGCTTGTACCACATACATACATGATATGCGTGCGTCCCTAAGTAAATACGAGGTAGCAAATCTCGACCTATTAGGGTAATGACAGCTACGGTAGTCCTAGAACCGAGGCGTTCTTAAGGTGCTCATCCCTGTTGGACAGCTTCGGTAGTCCCAGAACCGTGGACAGCTTCGGTAGTCCAGAACCGAGGCGTTCTTAAGGTGCCCATCCCTTGGACCCTTACTTCGGTCCGGTACAAGCCCATTCATAAAAATAAAATACTTCACATGCTTCATCATTCATAGAACATTCTTAGCATAAACATAATCTTGTTTCATGAAACTTGACATAAGCATAGGAACAGCTGCGGTAGTTCCAGAACCGTGGACAGCTACGGTAGTCCAGAACCGAGGCGTTCTTAAGGTGCCCATCCCTTAGCATGACATAAACATACTTAACATTTCATCATTCATACTTAACATCATGATGCCTTATAGGCATGAACATTCATCATCATTCATTTTCTTCATTCATAAGGTATGTCATGCTTACATCATTTTATCTTAGAGCCATGATCATCATTTTCATTCATCATCTTCATTCTTAAACATAGCATACGTACATATCATTCATGAAGCATGGCATACATACATGTCATTCATAAAACATGGCATACATACATATCATTCATAAATCATGGCATACATACATAATTAGCATCTTAATTCATAAAACTTGCATGATTAGGGTACATAGGTAAACATGCATAGATCTTTTCATACATGATTCATATTCCCTAGGCTCATGGCACATGGTCTAAAACATTCATGAATAAAACATAACATATAACCTAAACATACGGAGTCATGATACCTAGCATATGAAATTAGGGTTTTGGTAACATAAAGATCCTCACATCTTGTTTAACCATATACTTACATCTTAATACCCTATACTCAAGCATCCTTGAGACCTTAGCCCAAACCAAACCCTAAATTAGGGTCTTGGCCGAAACCCTAAAGGACAATAAGTCCATGAGAAATTCACATAGGTCATGATTAACATTCCATACCATACATACTATGTCATAGAAAACCATTTGATCCCTTATTTGGATTTAACTCCAAGTCCTAGCCCTAAATCATAAGTTGGCCGAACTCAAAGAGGATCACAAGCCCATGAAAAATTCATAAAATGCCCAATTCACATCTATTACCTTACATATAATACCATGGAAGCCATTTGAACCCTTTCTTGGAGTTAAACCTAACTTCTTGCCCTAAAACCCCTCTTGGCCGAAAGTTACAAGGGCCCTAAACCATGTAAAACTTTCACATAAACCCCTATTAACACCTTTTACAACATGAGAAAACATAAGAAACATCATTTGAGAGTTAGATCCAAACCCAACCATAGAAACCTATGGTGGCCGAAAGTTACAAGGGCCCTAACTTTGGTTTTCTCCACATATAGTCCAAACAAATCATTGCATAATGAAAATAACTCGGATACTATTATACCACAGGTGAGGGAGTCTTACCCTTGTTAGTTTGGTTTTTTTTTAGACCTTAACTAGAGGAGATGATGAAGACCTTGTTATGGGTTTCGGCCACCATGATTTAAATGTCTATAAATATGTTAAAAATCATGATAATGTTATTTGATGTTGCCTTATGATGTTTAGAAGTTATGTATAATTTTTGGGAATTTTTGGATTACCCTAGAGACCCCATATGTTTCGGCCAACCTCAAGGACCCAAGGGTTAGGGTTGAGCCTTTAACTGCAAGTACATGTTTATGTGTTGCCATGATAAGTATGATAAGTTCATATTCAGGATATGAATGATGTCATGATAAGAATGATAGGGTTATGATCACGATAAAGATGATGCTATGATATGTTAGGTTTATGATATGAATGATGTCATGTTAAGTATGTTACGTTTATGTTTAAGAATGAAAATGATGCCATGTTTAAGAATGAAAATGATGTCATGTTATGAATGAGGATGATGCCATGTTTATGAATGATATGCCATGTTTATGAATGATATGCCATGTTTACGAATGATATGCCATGTTTATGAATGATATGCCATGTTTATGAATGATATGTCATGTTTACGAATGATATGCCATGTTTTACGAATGATATGCCATGTTTATGGATGATATGCCATGTTTATGAATGATATGTCATGTTTACGAATGATATGCCATGTTTATGAATGATATGCCATGTTTATGAATGATGTGCCATGCTCTATGAATGATGTGTGCATATGTCATGTCTAAGAATGAAAATGATGAATGACAAGTATGATGAATGAAAAATGATGCTTATGTCTTTAAGGCATAAATATGCTAAACGGCACGGTCGATGGTCGACGGTACGACGGTCGAGAGGACCGGTAAATGGGGCGGTAGACGGGCCGAGCCGTAACAAGTTATGCTATGTTAAGTATGCTATGAATGAATGATGATGAATGACAAGTATGATGAATGAAAGATGATGCTTATGTCTTTAAGGCATAAATATGCTAAACGGCACAGTCGATGGTTGACGGTACGACGGTCGAGAGGACCGGTAAATGGGCCGGTAGACGGGCCGAGCCGTAACAAGTTATGCTATGATAAGTATGCCATGAATGTCTTATGAATGATGAAACATGAAAAGTATTTTACTTTATGTATGAGCTTGTACCGGACCGAAGTATGGGTCCAAGGGATGGGCACCTTAAGAACGCCCCCCGGTTTTGGACTACCGAAGCTGTCCACGGTTCTGGCCCTACCGGAGCTGGGCAACAAGGATGGGCACCTTAAGAACGCCTCGGTTCGGGGACTACCGACTATGCTGTCCTTACCCTAGTAGGTTGGGGCTCTTGACCTCGGACTTGCTAGGGATGCGCGCTATGATGTATGTATGTGGTACAAGCCGGGGACCCCAAATGATGTTATGATGATTATGTTTAAGCAAATTAAAAGTATGTTTTAAAAGTTAAGCATCCCTTATGTATATGCATTCCACTCATGCATCCATTCATGCTATGCATTATGCTATGTTGATAAGATGATATGCTTACGTTTCATGTTAAGAAATATGCATGAGAATGAATGATCTATGCCATGATTATGTTAGGAAGATGTTCATATGCTATGATAGGTATTATGCCATGCTACCATGTTTATGATTTATACCATGAAAGATGTCATGCTACTATGTTTATGATTTATGCCATGAAAGATGTCATGCTACTATGTTTATGATTTATGCCATGAAAGATGTCATGCTACTATGTTTATGATTTATGCTATGAATTATGTCATGCTTAGAATGTCTACTATGTTTATGATTTATGCCATGAATTATGCCATGCTTAGAATGTCTACTATGTTTATGAGTTATGCCATGAATTATGCCATGCTTAGAATGTCTACTATGTTTATGAGTTATGCCATGAATTATGTCATGCTTAGAATGTCTACTATGTTTATGTTCATGCCATGCTATGTATACGATAAGTGATGTAAGATGTTATGTTCCAAGTAGAGCACCAAGTATTTTAATGTTTTATGTGCTCATTATGAGATGATGAATGATGAATGGTTTTGTGAGTATGAAAGAGTCTTACTAAGCCTGTGTGCTTATAGTCTTATTTCCTTATACCGCAGATCATTCAAGGGGACAATGAAAGAAGCAGCAGGAGGGCAAGAACGCATGTGTGTAGTAGTGACTTGGCCCAGGAAACTTTATGTTTACGGTTTATGCTAGAACTTCACCTTGGTTACTTATATGTCTGAATAATGACCTGTGGAACCTTATGATATGATGTTACGTATGACATGATATGATATGATGCTTAAGTTCAAAGTTAATATGCTAAGGTTCCTATGTCATTAAGTTAAGAATGATAACAGGGCATGTATAAGTTAAAGTTATTCCGCTGCATTATGATGTCTACATGCCCTAAGCATGTTAACGTAACGCCGCTTACGAAAGGAAAAAAAAAGCGGGCGTTACAGTTTGGTTTTTTTTAGACCTTAACTAGAGGAGATGATGAAGACCTTGTTATCCCTTGATCACCCTTAGCCCTTGTAGTCTTGTAGATAACCCTTAGATCGTGAAGATGAAGCCTTCTTGTGAACCTTTTCCAAAGGAAAAACCCCTTTGTGGGTTTCGGCTAGGAGGAGGGAGGAGAAGGAAGAAGGGAAGAGGAAAAGCCTTTTTGGTGGAAGAGAAAACAACTTAAGCCTTCTCCCCTCTTTTATACTACATGAAGAGGGCAAGTGAAGAGTCATGGTGTCTCTTCTCTTGATGGCTCTTCATTTTTCCCTAAGCCTTAACTAAAATCCACTTCATTCTCTACTAGCACTCCCTTGCTAGGTGAATTGGTTAGTACATGCATGGTGGTATCATAGGTCCAAGGTTCAATCCTTGGTGCATGCACTTTATTTTTTTCTATTTTATTTTTATTATTTTCGAAAATTCCCCTAAGACCCACTCATGATCATCTAATATTCCTAATTATCACCCATTTATATTTATATTAAATTTCACCTAAAATCCACCAATAACCATGGTCTTAGAAAAGCCTATTAGTACTTAGCTTCTCAATTTAAATAAGAAATTATGGGTAACTAGGCTAAAGTTCATACTAGTATCTCTAGGTTCCTCGAAAAATTATCTAGACATGATCAATATTTTTAAATAAAATATTGAGAAAATTTTCCGGGTCGTTACAATCCCCCATACCTCGTGAAAGTTCGTCCTCGAACTTAGAATAGCTCCGGGTACTTGCGTCTCATCTCGTCTTCGCGTTCCCAGGTAGCTTCCTCGAACCTTTGACTTGCCATAGGACCTTGACTAAGGGTACCTCCTTGTTCCTTAGCTTTTTGATCTCTCAATCCAAGATCTGAATAGGTCGGCTTTCAAAACTGAGATCATCCTGAACTTGTATTGTCTGTGGCTCAATCACCTGATCTGTGTTTAGTACACACTTCTTGAGCATTGACACATGGAACACGTTATGGATAGCCGACATCTCTGGAGGCAGCTCTAGCTCATATGCTACCTTGCCGACTCTTTCCAGTACCGGATACGGTCCCACATAACGCGGACTCAGTTTTCCTCTCTTCCCAAATCTTGTCACCCCTTTCATAGGAGCCACTTTGAGGAACACCAAATCTCCAACCTTAAATTCCAATGGTCTACGCCGGACATCTGCATAACTCTTCTGCCGGCTCTGAGCAGCTTCTATCCGTTGTCGAATGTTCTGTATAGCTCGGGTGGTGCTGTCAATGACATCCGTTGTGAGCCCCATTTCCTTCTTTTCACCACTTTCGTACCAACAGATCGGAGACCTACATCTCCTCCCATACAAGGCTTCATAAGGTGCCATTTCGATAGTAGCTTGGTAGCTATTATTGTAAGCGAATTCCGCTAGACATAGATATCGGCACCAGCTCCCTTTGAAATCCAAAGCACAAGCTCGCAACATGTCCTCCAGTACTTGATTCACTCGTTCAGTTTGCCCGTCAGTCTGAGGGTGAAAGGCGGTGCTGAATCGTAGTTTAGTACCGAGAGACTTCTGAACACACTCCCAAAAATGCGAGGTAAAGCGACCATCCCTATCTGAGATGATGGTCTTGGGAACTCCATGAAGTTTGATTATCTCCTTAACATATAATTGAGCCAGTTGCTCAATCGAATGAGTCATCTTGATTGCTAGGAAGTGGGCAGACTTCGTCAGCCTGTCCACAATCACCCAAACCCCATCATATCCGTTTGTAGTCCTGGGAAGTCCTGAAATAAAATCCATAGAGATATCTTCCCATTTCCATTCCGGAATCGGAAGTGGCTGCAGAACTCCTCCGGATCGCTGGTGCTCTGCCTTCACTCGTTGGCAGGTCAGGCAAGTGCCAACATGCTGAGCCACATCTCTCTTCATACCGGACCACCAGAATTTCTCTTTCAGGTCTTGATACATCTTAGTGGATCCCGGATGCATCGAATAAGGGGTTTTGTGAGCTTCTACTAATATCGCTCTCCGCAGCCCCGGATCATTAGGAATACATAAACGATCCCTAAGATAGAGTACTCCCCCGTTGGCGATATGAAAACCATCACCCCTTCCTTCTAGGATCTCCTGTTTGATTCTCTGAAGGCTCGGATCACCATCTTGTTTATCCAATATGTCCTCGAACAGCGTCGGTGATAATGTCATAGTAGAAAGCCATCCGGAGATGACCTCGACCCCAGACTTCATAATTTCCCTTTCGAGGGGTCGGGGTAATCTAGATATGGACATCAAGGTGGCACTTGACTTCCGGCTGAGTGCATCGGCCACTTTGTTTGCCTTTCCTGGATGGTAGAAGATCTCGCATTCGTAGTCCTTTACCAACTCCAGCCACCGGCGTTGTCTCATATTTAGGTCCTTCTGAGTGAAGAAATACCGCAGGCTCTGGTGGTCTGTATAAATCCTACACTGCGCTCCATACAGATAGTGCCTCCATATCTTAAGAGTGAAGACCACAGCGGCTAATTCTAGATCATGGGTAGGGTAATTCTGTTCATGTTTTTTAAGTTTCCTAGAGGCGTAGGCAATGACTTTACCATTCTGCATAAGCACAGCTCCAAGTCCCAGTCGGGAGGCGTCGCTATACATGTCGAAGCCCTGGTTATTTTCTGGAAGGGTAAGAATTGGAGCACTTGTAAGTCTCCTTTTTAGCTCCAAGAAACTCTTTTCGCAGTTTTCCGTCCATTCATATTTCATATCCTGCCGGGTGAGAGCTGTTAGAGGGGCTGCAATCCTTGTGAAGTCCTCCACAAATTTCCAATAATAGCCCGCCAGCCCAAGAAAACTTCTGATTTCGTTGGCGTTCCTCGGCCGGCTCCAGTTATTCACAGCTTCAATCTTTGTTGGGTCTACCATAACCCCATCTTTGGAAATAATATGGCCCAAAAAGCCCACTTGGTCAAGCCAGAACTCACATTTGGAGAACTTGGCGTACAGTTGTTTTTTCCCGAAGAGTCTGTAGTACTATCCTCAGATGCTTGGCGTGCTCTTCTTGGTCTCTTGAATAAATAAGGATATCGTCGATGAAGACGATTACAAATTTGTCAAGAAAAGATGAGAACACCCGATTCATAAGGTCCATAAACATAGCAGGAGCATTGGTCACGCCGAAGGGCATGACAACAAACTCAAAATGCCCGTACCTTGTCCGGAAGGCCGTCTTCGGGATATCATCCTGTTTTACTTTGACTTGATGATAACCAGACCTCAGATCGATTTTCGAGAACACAGTAGCTCCTTTTAATTGGTCAAACAGGTCGTCTATCCTCGGAAGGGGATACCTGTTCTTGATCGTTACATTGTTCAGTGCTCGATAATCTATGCACATTCGCATAGATCCGTCTTTCTTCTTCACAAACAGTACCGGAGCTCCCTATGGGGAATGACTAGGGCGAATAAGTCCCTTATCGAGCAACTCCTGTAGCTGTTCTTGAAGTTCCTTCAATTCAACCGGCGCCATACGGTAGGGTGCCTTGGAGATCGGGTTTGTACCAAGAACTAATTTGATCTCGAATTCCACCTCTCTATCAGGAGCTAACCCCGGTAATTCATCCGGGAATACCTCTGGGTACTCGCATATAACTCTGACATCTTCCAACTTCTGATCCTTTGTTTGACCTACGTCAACCGCATGTGCTAGAAAACCAGTATATCCCTTGTCTAACATCTTCCGTGCTTTGAGAGTTGATAAGAATTTCCCGGTTCTTTTCCTTGGCTCTCCGATAAATTCAAACGTAGAATCTGCCTCGGGTTGAAAGACCACCCTTCGTTTACGGCACTCAACGGAAGCACCGTATTTGCTAAGAAAATCCATTCCCATTATAACATCATAGTCCTGCATGTCGAGTACTATCAGATCGCAGTAGAGTTCTCTTCCCGCAATTCCGACTGGCACCGCACGCAGCACATGAGTGGATGACATTATTTCTCCCGAAGGCAGGGTTGTTAAGAACTTGCAGTTTAAAACTTGTGGAGACATATCTATCTTCTTAGTGTAGAATGTAGAGATGAACGAGTGTGTTGCCCCAGTATCAAATAGTGCAATAGCATACTGACTGTAAATAAATATCTGACCTGTGACAACCGTCGAAGCATTTGCGGCATCTTCCTTAGTAATAGAGAAAACCCTGGCATCCGCCATAGTTGGTGGGGCCTCCAATCTCTCTTGACTCATCAGATTACCTTCCAGCTCAGCTTGCATATAATGTAGTTTCGCCGGTGAACCATGATACTGTACAAGCTGTTGAGGAGGTGTCGGGTTCTTGGTAGGACAGTGAGAAGCCATGTGCCCTTCCACCCCGCAATTGAAACACCGGTTCGTACCTTTGCGACATTCCCCAGGATGCATTTTCCCGCATGTAACACACAAGGGAAACCTGGACTGTTTATTTGCTGGGCCCCCTTGGGAGTTGTTCCCTGGCTGCCGTTTGCCACTCTGGTTCCCCTTCCAGTTAGCGTTGGTGCTCTGAGGTTTCTGACCTCCTGAGTGGTAATGAAAGGAAAGAACATTAGGGATAATGAAAAATGAAGAATCGAGAATCCCGGGGTAAACTTGATTCTTACTTTCATTTAATGCCTTCCTTTGCTGATTGATGTTGTTCAGGTAATGCTCGGTGAGTAGGGCACTACTAAACAACTCCTCGGCAGTCTGCGGTCTGTTAACTCCGCCAGCCACGTTCAGGGCTATTTCGGGTCGCAACATCTTTAACATAAGTCGGACCCTTTCCTTCTCAGTGCGGACCAGTTCGGGACATAGACGAGCCAGCTGATTAAATTTCTTCATGGCTTCATTGACTGAGAGGTTGCCCTGTCGGAATTCCGTGAACTCGTCATAGTGTTTATTAGTGACACGCATATTGAAGAATTCTTCGAAGAATTCCGATTCGAAGTCTGACCATGTCATCTAGTTCACCTGTCTCTTAGCCTTGACCCTTTCCCACCACATTCTGGCATCCCCAGAAAGGTAGAATGATGCACACTTGATCTTCTCAGGTTCAGGCCAGTCCAGCAGCTCCATTGTACTCTCCATAGTCTTGAACCACGCTTGAGCGTCCCACGGTTCACCGATACCCGAGAAGTTTTCCGGTTTCAGCCTCAACCACTGGATCAGATAAGCCTCTTGTCGTGCTACAGTGGTCGAGCCTGACGGAGGAGTTTTTGTAACCGTAGGCGCAACAGGTATAGCGATCTGGTTCACCGGAGGGGTAGTAGAATTTTCTTGTTGGTTCATCAGAGTATTAATGGTTTGCTGCTGCTCAGTGACTTGACGCTGCAGTTGGGTCACTAACTACATCAGATCAGGCGAGGGAGTGGTCTCATTAAGTCTGTTACTCTGTCTTCTAGCCATGCTTTCCTTCATAAAGGGCAAGTATGGATAATATGAGTTATTGTTATTCCTATCCCCATACTAAGTTCTAAATTATTTGATCTTCATAAATAAAGCAATAGAAAAATATCGTTCATATTCACATATCCTACAAGTACTTTCCATCATCTATCATAAGGCACTATTCATACTTGCATATTCCAGAATCAAACAAAAAAAAAGGAAATCGGATATGCATGGAAGTACTTACTTGGAAGCTGCAGGAAGAAGGCTTGATATGTGTGTAGTGAGATGCCGACCGGCTCTGATAGCAACCTGTAACGCCCGTCTTTTACCCCCACCTTACGGTGTGGTGGAAAAGACGCGTTACGCTAAACATACATGTACATATAGAACATCTTAATGCATCGGAATGTTTTTTTTCTTCTAGACATGCGTTTAACCATACAACTAATCCATGAACCATATATACATGCCTAAAGTATCATTCATGACATGGTGACGTTGTAACTTAGCATATCACCAGCATACATAGCATCATGATATAAACTTTCCATAACTTATCCATAAGCATTATAAGAAGCAAGTAACTTATCCATAACATCATAAGTCTTAAGTCATTCATTAAGCATAACAATTATAAGCCCAGCATAGCATCTAAGGAGGCATTTCAAAACCCAAGACATGTGATACGTGTAAATAAAAGAATCCTTTGCCATGTCACCGCCGCACACACACATGCTCTTGCCCCTCCTGCTGCTTCCCTTAGTAACCTCTTGCTTGATCTGCGGTATAAGACACATAAGACTGTAAGCACAGAGGCTTAGTAAGACCCTTTCCTACTCACAAAAATCCGTATGTCACATATTCATAAACATGAAACAGTGGACATTTCATAATTCCTAACATAAAGCATAGACTTGACACATATTTGCTATGGCATAATGCTTGACATCGTCATATACGTAGACTTACTTATCATGGCATCATTCTTAACATGAGCATAAACATAAACATAAACATACTTATCATGGCATCATTCTTAGCATGAGCATAAACATAAACATAAACATACTTATCATGGCATCATTCTTAGCATGAGCATAAACATAAACATAAACATAAACATACTTATCATGGTATAATGCATAACATGAATGAATGAATGAGTCAAATGCATGTATCATAAGGATGCTTAATTTTTGAAACCATAGTTATAAATACTTGAACATAATCATAACATCATAGGGGGTCCCCGGCTTGTACCACATACATACATCATATGCGTGCGTCCCTAAGTAAATAAGAGGTAGCAAATCTCGACCTACTAGGGTAAGGACAGCTACGGTAGTCCTAGAACCGAGGCGTTCTTAAGGTGCCCATCCCTGTTGGACAGCTTCGGTAGTCCCAGAACCGTGGACAGCTTCGGTAGTCCAGAACCGAGGCGTTCTTAAGGTGCCCATCCCTTGGACCCTTACTTCGGTCCGGTACAAGCCCATTCATAAAAATAAAATACTTCACATGCTTCATCATTCATAGAACATTCTTAGCATAAACATAATCTTGTTTCATGAAACTTGACATAAGCATAGGAACAGCTGCGGTAGTTCCAGAACCGTGGACAGCTACGGTAGTCCAGAACCGAGGCGTTCTTAAGGTGCCCATCCCTTAGCATGACATAAACATACTTAACATTTCATCATTCATACTTAACATCATGATGCCTTATAGGCATGAACATTCATCATCATTCATTTTCTTCATTCATAAGGTATGTCATGCTTACATCATTTTGTCATAGAGCCATGATCATCATTTTCATTCATCATCTTCATTCTTAAACATAGCATACGTACATATCATTCATGAAGCATGGCATACATACATGTCATTCATAAAACATGGCATACATACATATCATTCATAAATCATGGCATACATACATAATTAGCATCTTAATTCATAAAACTTGCATGATTAGGGTACATAGGTAAACATGCATAGATCTTTTCATACATGATTCATATTCCCTAGGCTCATGGCACATGGTCTAAAACATTCATGAATAAAACATAACATATAACCTAATCATACGAAGTCATGATACCTAGCATATGAAATTAGGATTTTGGTAACATAAAGATCCTCACATCTTGCTTAACCATATACTTACATCTTAATACCCTATACTCAAGCATCCTTGAGACCTTAGCCCAAACCAAACCCTAAATTCGGGTCTTGGCCGAAACCCTAAAGGACAATAAGTCCATGAGAAATTCACATAGGTCATGATTAACATTCCATACCATACATACTATGCCATAGAAAACCATTTGATCCCTTATTTGGATTTAACTCCAAGTCCTAGCCCTAAATCATAAGTTGGCCGAACTCAAAGAGGATCACAAGCCCATGAAAAATTCATAAAATGCCCAATTCACATCTATTACCTTACATATAATACCATGGAAGCCATTTGAACCCTTTCTTGGAGTTAAACCTAACTTCTTGCCCTAAAACCCCTCTTGGCCGAAAGTTACAAGGGCCCTAAACCATGTAAAACTTTCACATAAACCCTTATTAACACCTTTTACAACATGAGAAAACATAAGAAACATCATTTGAGAGTTAGATCCAAACCCAACCATAGAAACCTATGGTGGCCGAAAGTTACAAGGGCCCTAACTTTGGTTTTCTCCACATATAGTCCAAACAAATCATTGCATCATGAAAATAACTCAGAAACTATTATACCACAGGAGAGGGAGTCTTACCCTTGTTAGTTTGGTTTTTTTTTTAGACCTTAACTAGAGGAGATGATGAAGACCTTGTTATCCCTTGATCACCCTTAGCCCTTGTAGTCTTGTAGATAACCCTTAGATCTTGAAGATGAAGCCTTCTTGTGAACCTTTTCCAAAGGAAAAACCCCTTTGTGGGTTTCGGCTAGGAGGAGGGAGGAGAAGGAAGAAGGGAAGAGGAAAAGCCTTTTTGGTGGAAGAGAAAACAACTTAAGCCTTCTCCCCTCTTTTATACTACATGAAGAGGGCAAGTGAAGAGTCATGGTGTCTCTTCCCTTGATGGCTCTTCATTTTTCCCTAAGCCTTAACTAAAATCCACTTCATTCTCTACTAGCACTCCCTTGCTAGGTGAATTGGTTAGTACATGCATGGTGGTATCATAGGTCCAAGGTTCAATCCTTGGTGCATGCACTTTATTTTTTTCTATTTTATTTTTATTATTTTCGAAAATTCCCCTAAGACCCACTCATGATCATGCTAATATTCCTAATTATCACCCATTTATATTTATATTAAATTCCACCTAAAATCCACCAATAACCATGGTCTTAGAAAAGCCTATTAGTACTTAGCTTCTCAATTTAAATGAGAAATTATGGGTAACTAGGCTAAAGTTCATACTAGTATCTCTAGGTTTCTCGAAAAATTATCTAGACATGATCAATATTTTTAAATAAAATATTGAGAAAATTTTCCGGGTCGTTACATAATTCGAGTTCCGAAAATAATTCATCTAGTTTAATTTTAGACAAATCCCTTGAAACTTTGTACGCATCTACCATAGATGCCCACAAAGTATTTCTAGGGAAGGCATTAAGAGCATACCTGATCAGGTCACGGTTCTCTAACTTGTGACCGATGGTGTGTAGACCGTTCATCAGCTCTTGAATTCTAGCATGGAGCTGAGCTGCAGATTCACTGTCGTTCATCTTGATTATGTACAGCTTGTTCAGCAGAAGGTCCCTTTTGTTGATTCGGGTGCCGGAGGTTCCTTCGTGTAATTCAATTAGCTTACCCCAGAGTTCCATTGCACTGTTGAATGGACCCACCCAGTTCAGCTCCTCTTTGGTTAGGTCGCATTGGAGTGTTTGGGTTGCTTTAGCATCAGCCTTGATTTTCTTTTTGAGTGAAGCGTCCCATTCAGTGTAAGATTGTGGCACTCCTTCAGCATTTCTGGGGATTTCCAGACCGGATTGGATAATTATCCACATGTCCACCTGAGTTTTCAGGTGGACTTCCATCCTACTCTTCCAGTAGGAGAAATCCTCCCCACTGAAGAGTGGTGGTCTGGCGGTACTGAAGCCCTCTTGCATGGCCATTTAGGAATTACTGAAAAGAAAAAGAGAGAGAAAAAAAAAACGTCCCAAGACTTGGTCTTGGATTAGCAGTGCGGGAAGAGAAAAGAAAATTTTATCGAGTGGTGTTGCACCAACCTCGATTAACGAAACAAATTTGATAAAAAAAAATCGAAAATAAATCTCAAATTGGTGGTTGCACCAAATTTGAGGTTCCCCGCTCTGATACCACTTGTTGGATCGAGAGAATACGATAGAGGGGGGTGAATATCGTAAAACCGTTTCGGATTAGATTGAGAGAAATTACGCAGCGGAAATAAAAAAAACGCGAACACAAGGTTTTTTACTTGGTTCGGAGTCGCGGTCGGCTCCTACTCCAAGGCCCACAGTCCTTGACCGTTTACTGTGGGCAATTCTATAATCACGCAAGTTATTACAAAAATTTGTACAGTAATAGTGCAGTAAAAAGTACAATTATGCTCTTTGTTACCGACGCCCGGTGTAGATCGTTCTTCGGTGCGGAGGGTCGTCGTCGGCACTTGAATCTCGAGATCGGAGGTTTCCGGAGTAGAGCGCTTGAGTCGAAGAGCGTAGAGGCGTTGGAAGAATTGATGTCGAAGTCTTAGGGGTCGAGCCCCTTTTATAGTGCATCTGGGGGCGCCCTGGACGTTGGGGGCGCCCTCCACGTGTCTCTAGATCCGTAAACCGCTATCCGGAACTCGGTCAGCCCTTATCCCTCTAGGATCGGGCTCGGAGTTTGATAGGGGCGCCCGGGACACAGGGGGCGCCCCGGTTGACTTGGTCTTGCTGGCTTCGCGGATGTCTTTGCTTCGATCGCTGGCTGACTTGGACCCAGGGCGGCCGAGGCATCCAGGGTGCCCGGGACCACCGGGGCGCCCGGGAGCTTGAGGGTGCCTGGCCTAGTGAGCTTCCGAAGCGTTACTTGCTCAGCTTGTCTTGCCTTCACCTTGGGGGCGCCCGGGACATCCGGGGCGCCCTGCCCAGCTGCTGCCCCTCTCCTTTGGGGCGTTCTGAGCTGCAGAAACTCGTTCCTTCGGTCCTGCATACAGGGTTAGTACCAAACATAATAAAGCAAGAATATTAGGTTTATACAACCTTAGCTGTCTTGGTTCTGACTTTGGGTCTCCAAAATGGAACCCTAGGTCGAACCACGCCTACTGTTCCCTCGACTGGGAATGCATCCTCACCTACTCCTCTCAGGAGAATTTACCTGTTGCCAACCGGCTCCTCCAGTTGGACTTTTGCCCAGCAGTTCTTCACCAGGTGCCTAGCAATCCTTCGCCAAGTCTTCGTTACCAAGCAGTCCTTCGCCTGGTGCCTAGCAGTCCTTCACCAGGTCTTCGTTACTAAGCAGTCCTTCGCCTTGTGCCTAGCATTCCTTCGCTAGGTCTTCGACTCCTGGCAGCCCTTCGCTAGGTGCCCAGCAGCCCTTCGCCAGGTCTTAGGGTTTCGATGCCTAGCGGTCCTTCGCTAGGTGCCTAGCAGTCCTTCGCTAAGACTTCAATCTGTACACTCAAGTAACATGTTAGATAAAAATAACATCTTAACTTTTGAACCCTTTGCCATTATCAAAACCCAGGTTTGACTTGGGTGCTGTCTGCACCAACACCAGTGTCCCGGGTGCCCCCGTCAACTCCGAGGCCAATTCTGGAGGGATAAGCGCTGACCGAGCTGCGGATGAGATTTCTCGGATCCGAAGGCACGTGTCAGGCGCCCCCAGCGTCCAGGGTGCCCCCAGGGCTGCTATAAAAGGGGCTCGACCCCTAAGGCTTCAACCACACTTTTTCCAACGCCTCTACTCTCTTCGTTCAAGCGCTCTGCTCTGGCAAACTCCATGCTCAACATTCTAGCACCGACGACGACCCTCTGCTCCGAAGTACGATCCACATCGGGCGTCGGTAACGAAGAGTATAATTGTTTATTTACTGCACTACTATTGTAACAATTCCTGTAAACCTTTGCGCACATATAGAATTGCTCGCAGTAAACAGTCAAGGACTGTGGGCCTTGGAGTAGGAGCCAACCGCGACTCTGAACCAAGTAAAAGTGCTTGTGTTCTTCTGCTGTGTTTGTTTTTATTTCCGCTGCGTAATTTCTCTCAATCATATCCAAAAAAGTTTTCACGATATCCACCCCCCCCCTCTATCGTGTTTTCTCGATCCAACACGAAATACTAAATCAAACCATCCAGCCGGACCTGAGGCTGAACCAAGTTCTAGAAGAACCAAGAAACCCAGACTCAGTCACCCTTCTAATCAAATTGTGGGTGATCCAACCTTAGGAGTCAGAACTAGGTCTTCCTATAGAAATCTTAGTCAAATAGCACTAATTTCGAAAATTGAACCTAAGACTATAGAGGAAGCCCTACCTGATCCTGATTGGATCATAGCTATGCAAGAGGAGTTAGCCCAATTTGAAAGAAACTAAGTCTGGGAACTAGTACCTAAACCTGAGGGCAAATCTATTATAGATACTAAGTGGGTGTTTAGGAATAAACTAAATGATCAAGGGGAAATAGTTAGAAATAAAGTCCGCTTAGTAGTAAAAGGGTTCAGTAAAGTCGAAGGATTAGATTATGATGAAACCTATGCCCCAGTAGCCAGACTTGAGTCAATTAGAATGTTGTTAGCATTTGCAGCCCATAGAGGGTTCAAGCTATACCAAATGGACGTCAAGTCAGCCTTTTTAAATGGGTTCATCAAAGAAGAAGTCTATGTAGGACAACCCCCAGGATTTGAGGACCTAGAAAAACTTGACTATGTCTTCAAACTTAAAAAGGCACTTTATAACGCCCGTCCTTATGTCTACCCTAAAGGCGGGGTTACGGGTCCATACACTCATATTATACAATCATGTTAAGCATGTATATCCAAACAAAACAGTTACATACAAGAAATGTAGTAGGCATGCCTATTGAAGACTAATTTACCAAGCATGGTTTTTCATTTCTTTTATATCTACATGCATTTACAACCTAATAGGAAGATCATGTAACACACTAAAGCATGGAATAAACATGGTTTGAACAAGATACAACATAGGAATATAGCAAGAGTTATCTAGTCTTAGATACATGCAAAGGAAGCATTCATAGAAACAGAAAATAGTAATTACCTAGTATTTTCCTTAGCATGCATTCTACAATATTTAAGCATTAATGATAGTATTATCTAGCATAACATAGGTTCCATACCACTAACTCAATCACAGTAGAGTAGTCATGATCATCACCCATTCAGAGTATAGCAATACAATCTCAATAGTAATTATGGGAAGCAGTTTAGATTCTAGACAAAACAAGGTAGATAGAATCTTTCGTTCTTTCCCGAGCCATCACCACACACATCCTCCAACCTTCCCTCTGCCTCTTCCTTTAGTTCGAGTATTTCTTACCGCTATCTGCAGCATAAGAAAACAACATGAACTAGTAAGCAAAACATGCTTAGTAAGAATCCGGGCCTACTCGCAAAATCCATATCAATACATCATATCATGTACACAATAATCAGATAGAATTATCAGCATCATAAGCATCTCATCAAAGCATCATAAACATCACATCAATTTATCTCTAAGTACTTTACGGAACAAGATCACATGATGAGAAATGTTTTTCAAAAAGGTTCCATAATGGTAAGTACTTCAAAATATCATATCATCATCCAGGGCCCAGTTGTCGTACCACATCATGCGCGTTCCCTAATAAATTGGGGTAGCGAGCCACCAATCTAATTAGAGCAGGACCCTTCCGTCCTACCAATGCCATGACCTTAACATGCTCATTGGATTTGTTTAACGACCCCCTTCCGAGTCGGGTACACAACTTTCCAAAGTAAAGTAATTTATCATGCAATTACTCATATATGTATATGCCTAAAGGTACTCTTAATCACTTCTCAAAGGGACACACCACACATTCGGGTGCTCTTGATCCCCTAGGGACACACCACACATTCGGGTGCTCTTGATCCCAGTTTCAATAGAGTAATCCTTTTTAAGCATATTATCAAACACATCATGTTCATATCATCAAAGTGCCCCATGGGCTATAAGGCATGCTTTTATACCTAACAAGATAGGTCACATAAATCATCCACACATCACATATGTAGTAGCATGCTTCATGGTCTCATTAGGTACTTCCCAACCCTAGAACTAGGGTTGGCTGAAATTTAAATAAGTGGTAACATGCTTCATGGTTTTAAATATTCACACAAGCATTTACACAAACACCTTGCCTATACTTATTAAGCATGGATATATCATAAGGAAAATCATACACCCTTAAACCCTAATTCTCCTAGGGTTGGCCGAAAGTTATATAGGGTAGCATACCCTAATTTTGTCTTCTCAAAAGTTTGGAAAACAACACACATGTATACAATATTTGTTAGCATTCATGTCATGCATCAAGAAGTGATTTCACTTCACAACCCCAAGGAAATCCAAGCCTTGGCCGAAACCTTGTAGGGTACCAAAACCCTAATTTTTGTTCTCTCAAAAATTTGGAAACAACACATATGTGTATAGAATCCCTAGGGCACTAGCATGTATCAAGATTTGATCAAAAAAAACTTCTCTTGGACCTCCAACCATAGGTGGCCGAAACTTGTAGGGTACCAAACCCTACTTTTTGTTCTCTCAAAAATTTGGAAAACAACATACATCCATACCCTAGGTTCCTAGGGATATCCTCATGCATCAAGAAGCAACCAAACCCTTCTTCCATGGTGGTGGCCGAATGGTCACAAGGGAGAAACTCCCATTTCCAAAAACAACCACAAGAAAACATACAATCAACCAAAAGCGATTACACTGCAGGCGAGAGGATACTTACATCCTAGTGCTGGATTTTAACCTTCTTTAAATCGTAGGGTACCCTACACTTGAAGGGTATGTGAAAGCCTTTTTCTTCCAATTTTCCTCTAAGACTCCTTGGTCTTGGTAGAAGGCAAAGGCACTTGGGCTTTCTTCCTTGCAATTGCCCTAGGGTTAGAACCCTTGGATGCTATTTTCGAAAATGGAAGAAGTGAAGGAGATGATGGAGGTTTCGGTTGGGAGAAGTGAGGAAGAAGAAGAGAAGAAAAGGAAGTTATTCCAACTTCCCATATTTATACTTTTCTCATGAAAAGACATGTCTCTTCACCCTTACACACTTAACAAGCATGTTCCTTTCTCCTTCTACATGAAATATTGCTTGGTTCATTGGTTATGACATGGTGAGTGCAACTAGGAGGTCCAAGGTTCAATCCTTGCTTCCTCCTTTCTAGCTCTTCTTTTTATCACAATTTGCACTAACCCATGTCAAAGCCCATTAAACCAAGCCCATCATGAAATTTCATAATATGAATAATATTTTATGAATTCAGAATATTTCATAATATTCCAAAAATATTATTTCATAATATTTTTAATATTCCATATTCATGAATATAATATTTCATGCTAATATTTCATGATAATAATATTTCATGAATATAATATTTCATGCATTCATAACATTTCATAGCATGTGATTGCATGAAATTCATATCATTTCATTATAACCATTTTCATACATTGTCATGATTTTACATTGACAAATTTGGGGTGTTACACACTTTATGGATTAAAATAAGCACCTAGAGCATGGTATGAACGCCTATCAACTTACCTTATTTCTAAGGAATTTAACCAAGGACAAATTGACTCAACCCTTTTTGTTAAAACCTTAGGAAAAGACATCTTCATTGCCCAAATCTATGTTGACGACATAATTTTTGGATTAACCAACTCAAACTTTTTAAAGGAATTTGTAAAAATAATGGAAAATGAATTTGAAATGAGCTTAGTTGGTGAGCTCAATTTCTTTTTAGGACTACAAATTAAGCAAACTAGGGATGGTAATTATGTTCACCAATCCAAATATGCTAAGGAATTAATAAAGAAATTTAAAATGGATAACTCCAAAAGCATAAGTACACCTATGGCCACAAATGTCAAGATTGATAGTGACCCTGAAGGTAAACCTGTATATCTTAAGCTATACCGGAGTATGATTGAAAGTTTACTTTACCTTACAGCTAGCAGACCTGATATCCTATTTTCTGTAGGAATGTGTGCTAGGTACCAAACTTGTGCTAAGGAATCCCACTTAGCATCCCTAAAAAGAGTACTTAGGTACATTAAGGGCACCCTAAATGTAGGGATTTGGTATCCTAGGACTTCCTTTGAACTGACAGGATACTCTGACTCTGACTATGCTGGATGCAAACTAGATAGAAAAAGTACAAGTGGAAGCTGTCAACTTTTAGGAAATAGTCTAGTCAGTTGGTGTAGTAGAAAGCAACACTGCGTAGCTCTATCTACAACCGAAGCAGAATATGTTGCTTTAGGAGAGTGTGTAGCACAACTCTTATGGATGATGCACACTCTTAAGGACTTCCAGCTTGACTACACCCAAACCCAAGTCTACATAGATAACATAAGCTCAATCAATCTAACCAAAAACTCAATTCAACACTCAAGAATAAAGCACATAGAAGTTAAACATCACTTTGTAAGGGATCATGTAGCTAGGGGTGAAATAGTCCTTGAGCATGTGGACTCAAAGTCAAACTTAGCTGATATCTATACCAAACCCTTACCTGAGTCTGAGTTTAGCTCACTAAGAAGGCAATTAGGGTTATGCTTAGTAGAATAGGACTGCTCTACATTTTTTTAAAAAATTGTTTTATTTGTTATCTGTTAATTATTTTTTTTTGAAATTTTTTTTAAGGTCTTAAAATTTTAAATGATTTTTCGACTTAGTTTTTTTCAAAAACTTACCCCTTCAAAACTAGGTTTTTTTCGCAAATGGACTTAGCTTAGGCCCTAACCCTAGAACTGCATGTACCTATATATCTAGAAGCCAGCATCTCACAAGCACCTTAGGGTACTTTTGATTGATAACCTAGACTGGGTTGAGATGCTTAGGTCTATGCCTTGATTCAAGATACGTTAAGTCAGTGCATCTAAAATAATTGGGGCAATAAATATCAATTGAACAACAATCAGGTTAAGTGTCAAGCTTAGAAAATCTAACATGAACAGATCACTTAACTTGACTAACCCTAGCGAAAGCTACTGTTTATGATAGTTAGTAAGTAGCTAACTGGGTTAGACGGGACCCGAAAAAGAAGATGTAATATGGTTTGGTCCAGTTTATGCTTATTAGAGTTAGTTCAATACAGAAATTCATTTTCTTTGCTCTAATTTTTTTTGCTATAATTAATTTTATATATATATATATGGCAAAGGGGGAGAGAAAGGAAAGGAGAGAAAAGAAGGTTTTCTTCAAAATTTTTATCTCCTTTTTCAAAAAGTAAAGTAAATAAATGCTTAAAAACATTTTCAAATTTAAGCATTTCAAAAATGAAAGTTTTCTAAGTATGGAAAACCTAAAAATTCTTTTTGGAAATTTTTCTAAGTATGGAAAACCTAAAAATTCTTTTTGGAAATTTTTTTAAGTGTGGAAAACTTAAAAATTCTTTTGGAAATTTTTCTAAGTGTGGAAAAACTTGAAACCCCTTTGGAAAATTTTTCAATGTATGGAAAAAGTTTTTTTGAAAATTTTCTAAGTATAATGTGAAAATTTTTCTCAAGTGTGCAAAAACTTTCTGGATCTAAAGCTCATACAAGATTAACAAAAACCCACTTATTTTTGAAAAAGTCAGGGGGAGAATTTTCATTTCAGGGGGAGGAAACTAAATATTTTTTAATTCATTGCTTGTTATTTTTACATAACTTTTTGAACCTGTTGCCAAAAATCAAAAAGGGGGAGATTGTTAGTGCAGGAAGCACCTAAGTCAAATCTGGGTTTTGATAATGGCAAAGGATTCAGAAGTTAAGGTGTTATTGTGATCCAACAAGCTTACTAAGTGTGCAGGAAAAGTCCTAGGTACACTAGGCAAGAAGTCCTGGCAAAGGGCTGGGCAAGAAGTCCTGGTCAAGGACTGGGCAAGAAGACCTGACCGGAAGTTGGGCAAAGAAGTCCTGGTCGAGGACTGGGCAAGAAGTCCTGGCAAAGGGTTGGACACCGAAGACCTGACCGGAAGTTGGGCAAGAAGTCCTGGTCGCGGACTGGGCACGAAGACCTGGTCAGGTGGATTGGGCAAAAGTCCAACCGGAGGAGCCAGTTGGCAAAAAGTTAAACTCTCCTGAGAGGAGTAGGTGAGGACGCGTTCCCCGTCGAGGGAACAGTAAGCGTCGGTTCGACCTAGGGTTCCATTTGGGAGACCCAAAGTCAGAACCAAAATAGCTTAGGATGTAAATAATGGCTAACATATTTGCTTCTTGTGTTTTGGAACTAACCTTGGTTGCAGGGAACGAAGGAATGTGTTTCTGCAGCTCAGGCGCCTCAAAGGAGTGAGGCGCCCCACTGGGGTTAGGCGCCCATATGGATACGGACGCCCCAGTTAAAGGCTAAACCAAAGCAAGCGAAGCAAAACTGCCACGAAGCCTCTGGACGTACTCAGCTCAAGCGCCCGAGACTATACGGGCGCCCCCATCAGCTCAGGCGCCCCAGTGAAGATGGATAAGCATTGACCGAGCCTGCGGATAAGAGATCATGCAGGCAAGGCCACATGTAGGCGCCCCCATCGACACAGGCGCCCCCTTGGGTGCTATAAAAGGGGGTTCACCCCCAAGGCTTCAACACACATCACTCTCAACACTCCAAGACTTTTCGTTCAAGCGCTACGCTCCGACCAGCTTCGACTTTGAGATTCCAGCGCCGATGACGACCCTCTGCTCTGAAATTCGATCCACCTCGGGCGTCGGTAATGGAAAGTGTTGTAAAGTTCATTTTCAGTTCTATTTCTATACTCAATTTGTAAAACCTTTTTACGACTATAGAATTGCCCAAAGTAAACGGTCAAAGACCGTGGGCCTTGGAGTAGGAGCCGACCGCGACTCCGAACCAAGTAAAACTGACTTGTGTTCGCGTGTGTTCTATTATTTTTCGCTGCGTAACTACTCTGTTTTCTCCGAAAAAATTTATATCGATATTCACCCCCCCCCCTCTATCGATTTCTCCTATCCAACACTTAGCCAGGTTTGGTACCTAGCACAAATACCTTTTGCAAATAAGATGTCAGGTCTACTGGCAATTAGGTAAGGTAGACTACCTATAGCACTTCTAAAGTGCTTCAAGTCCACTAGTTTTCCTTCTTGGTCACTATCTATTTTAATGTTTGTTGTCATAGGGGTATTTAAGGCTTTAGAGTTTTCCATTCGAATTTTTTAATTAGTTCTTTTTCATATTTAAATTGATGGATATAATTTCCATCTTTAGTTTGTTTAATTTGAAGTCCTAAGAAAAAGGTTAGTTCACCTACAAGGCTCATTTCAAATTTACTTTCCATCACTTTTATAAATTCTTTTAAGAAATTTGTATTGGTTGAGCCAAAAATTATATCATCTACAAAGATTTGGGCAATGAAAATGTCATTTTCTAAGGATTTAACAAACAAGGTTGGGTTAATTTGGCCTTGGTTAAATCCCTTAGAAACCAAGTAATTAGATAGTCTTTCATACCAGGCTCTAGGTGCTTATTTAAGTCCATACAGGGCCTTTTTAAATCTAAACACATAATTGGGATGATCTAAGTCCTCAATGTTGGATTCCGTTGGGGTTTCTCCCTATATCCCCGGATTATAATTCTATTGATTAGAACTAATCTGGATAGGGATAACTTCCCGAACGACCTACTTCATTATCATGCTTTTCGATTGAGTGATCACTTGAACAAACTTGTTATTCAAGCAATCAAACTCCTTCATCGATTAGCAGCACAATAGAAGATGAAGATTTGGATCACCGGTTCTTGTGTTCAATTCGGGATCCAAGTAAAACAAGAATACAATTAAATTAGAATGAAATAAAAACAAGATATACCCCTTGTTTTACCTGTTGCTCTTCTATTGTATTCCTATCCTCTTCTTAGATGTTGTGTGGGCGATAATCTTTCAAGAAACAAAGCCACCAAAAGCACCTTCTTCTTCCTTCTTGCTTGCACCGACAACCTCCAAGGATGTGTTGATGCAGTCTGGCCCGATTGTTGTTTTGGTGTTGACAACGATTTAAGTTTAGTTGAATGGATTTGGATTAAGTCCAGGTGGATCGGGAGATCGCACGCTGGCATGTGAAAAAAGTCCTAGCTTGGAGGGCTAGGTGTGAAAAGTCCTAACCTGGAGGGTTAGGTGTGAGAAAATCCTGACCTGGAGGGTTAGGTGTGGAAAAATCCTAGCTTGGAGGGCTAGGTATGGAAAAGTCCTAATTCGGAAGGGTTGGGTGAAAAGTCCTAGCTTGGAGGGCTAGGTGAAAAGTCCTAACTTGGAGGGTTAGGTGAAAAGTCCCAACTTGGAGAATTAGGTGAAAAGTCTTGGCTTGGAGGGTCAGGTGCCTAGCTTGGAGGGCTAGGTTGGATGAAGGTCTAACTCGGAGGGGTTGGGTGAAAAGTCCTAGCTTGGAGGGCTAGGTGAAAAGTCCTAACTTGGAGGGTTAGGTGCAAATTCCCAACTTGGAGAGTTAGATTGAAAAATCCTTAGCTTGGAGGGCTAAGGTGAATGAAATCCTAGCTTGGAAGGCTAGGTCTGCGTCCCTAGATCGGTCTGGTGACCGATCAGGGAGTTGGCACGCTGCTCCTTCGTGGATCGGTCTGGTGACCGATCCAGCGATGTCTGATCGGTCTGGTGACCGATCAGGGAGTGTGTGTTTCACTCACTGCACAGCTCCTGATCGGTCTGGTGACCGATCAGGGATACTGTTCAGATCGGTCTAGTGAACGATCATTTGTCGCAAGGTTCTCACTATCACCGATCAGGATGACTCCTGATCGGTCTGGAAGTAGCCTGATTGGTCTGGTGACCGATCAGGCTGGAGCCTGATTGGTCTGGTGACCGATCAGGCTGGAGCCTGATTGGTCTGGTGACCGATCAGGCTGGAGCCTGATTGGTCTGGGGACCAATCAGGAGTATGCAGAAGACTGTTGGATCAGTCTGGTGACCGATCAAGCTCCTTCCTGATCGGTCTGGTGACCGATCAGGAGAAGAACTTTAATTCAAATAAGCTATCAGAAGCTCTGATCGCGTCTGTTTTCACTGCCGATTCTCTGCTACTTGCTGATTTCTTTTTGATATGCATTGCTAAGCCTCTGTTGGAGTATGCAAGTGATAACAGGTGATTCAAACACTCAAGGAGGGTCAATGGGAGGCTTTCCTTGGAGCAGGTTTGTTTGTTTCTCCTTCTCAGGTTTCAACGGCAACTGGAGCAGCTGGCGACTGACAGAGACTCAGCTGGAGAGGAGGTCTTCAGTGGACTGAGTGCTCAGGAAGGTCAGTGGGTTCAGGCTGGCTCAGTGGATGCTGATGAAGCTTGCGATGGTGAGAGGGAGCTTAAGAGACAAAGCTGGATGCAGAGGAGCGGTGGCGAACAAGATAGAAACTTGGGAAGTTTGGCTGGGCTGTGTTCGTGCTCTCTGTTGCTTTGTGCTTGAGCGATCTTGTTACATCTTTGTGAGCTTGTCTTCTCGAGTGTCTCTGTGCTTAACTTGTATCTTCTTGAGATCACTTGTGGAGAGGTTTCTCCACCGAGAAGGAGGCTGCTACTATCCGGAGTTCACCGGGACTTGATCTGCCGACGATCAAGGGATCGCCCACCTCACGGGCACGCCAAGGAGTAGGGGTAAGTTATCCCTGAACCTTGTATATCGAGGTGTTAGCGTCGGTTTGCTTTCCCTTTGTGTTTTGCTTGCTGTTCTTTATTTCTGCTTCTGTGTTTTTGTTTCTGCTGCTACTAATATGATCACGCAGAAGTATCAAAGAGCAAGAAATTGTGTCTGGCTATATTCACCCCCCCTCTCTAGCCATCCGGGTTCCAACAGGATGGAGATGTTGCAAGCCTCCAAGGAAGGAGATGTTCTCCTTCTTCCTTCTCCCTTGCGCAAGCTATCCACGCCCAAGAGGAGAGAAGAGAAAGGCCAAGAGGAGAAGAGAAGAAGAGAAGAAGAAAGGTTTCTTCCTTCTCTCTAAACCCTAGCCACACCCCTCCCCTTTCCTTGCTTCTTGTCGGCGCCGCACCCTGGGGGGGGAGAGAGAGAGAGAGAGAGAGAGGGAGAGGGAGAGGGAGAAAACCCAAGGCTTAGGGCTTGTCATGATGGCTTATGAGAGGGTATTTATAGGCTACAATAGGGACTATGACGGGGAGTTGGTTATGGTCTCCTAACGGATCTTTAACCCGACCCATTAATAATAACCTGCTCCACTAATGGGTTATTATTGAACTACCACACCAACCCCAGAATAAGAGTATGGGCTACTTTTTATTATGTGCACATTTTTTCCCGTGTTTAAGATATCGCATGTTCATTAATTAATTAAATTACTGACAATTTAATTAATTAACATCTAACTCCAAGAGTAGTACCACTCAACCTTATTATCATGCCGAACCAAGTCCACCTGCAGGATTTACATGATAATCTTTATGAGCTCCTTAAGGGGACATCATCATCCTAAAATAATTGGGACACTGTTTCCTTCTATAATCACCATATAAATAATATTATTTTCCAATTTACTGGGCCTATTGATTTAACGAATAAATCTCGCCCATTGGTAAATTAAAGAAATATATATTAAGTACATGTGCCCGTTATTATATCGGGATTAAGAGCATATACATACATAATAACCTGAGGTCTTGTTCGATTATATAGTCAATATAATTCAAATCACCTCAAATCGGTCCTGCTCAATACACACAAAGTGCACTAGTGTAATTCTATAGTCAAAATAGACTAATACCAAATTACACTACAATCATTCCAATGGTTTGTCCAAATCCATCTCGGTTGTGAGCCACTACTTATACTTTACAAGGAACCGATAACATGATCTTCTGTGACACCACACATCATGTTATCTACAATGTAAAGTAACAGACAACTGCATGTATAACAAATAAAAAATGCAAACATATGACCACTGTGATTCTTTTTCCAAAATAGATGTTCATACAAAAGCTAGGCTTATAGTATACATCCTAACAATCTCCCACTTATACTAAAAGACTATGCTGTCATCAAACTGTCATACATCTGATTATCATCCCCTCAACATGTCTATCTTAAGCTTTCGCTGGAAGGGCCTTAGTGATAGGATCTGCCAGGTTATCCACTGATGCAATCTTGGTTACAACAACTTCTCTTCGCTTTACGATGTCTCGTATCAGGTGGTACTTGCGCTTAATGTGTTAACTTGCCTTATGGGCTCGTGGTTCCTTCGAGTTTGCTACTGCACCACTATTATCACAATAAATTGTGATAGCTTTGGGCAAACCAGGAATCACCTCTAAGTCCATTAAGAAGTTTCTGAGTCATACAACTTCTTTGGTTGCCTCAGAAGCTACCACATACTCAACTTCCATGGTAGAGTCCGCAATGCATTTCTGCTTAATATTCCTCCATACTATGGCTCCACCTCCCAAAGTAAACACATAACTCAAGGAATACTTATTGTTATCCCTATCTGATTGGAAATCAGAATCCGTGTAACCCACAAGGAGCAAATGATCTACCTGGTAAACCAGCATATAATTTCTAGTCCTTTTCAGGTACTTTAATATAAGCTTTATCGCAGTCGAATATCCTTATCCTGGATTACTTTGATATCTGCTAACCATGCCCACGGCAAAATAGATATTCGGTCTCGTACATAACATAGCATACATTAGGCTCCCTACAACCGAAGCATAAGGAACTGCCTTCATCTCCTCTATCTCCTTTGATATTTTAGGACACATCTCTTTAGATAAAGGTACTCCATGCCGAAATGGTAGAAAACCTTTCTTGGAGTTTTGCATGCTAAAACGAGCTAGAATAGTGTCAATATACGAAGCTTGAGATAAGCACAACATCCTTTTCTTGCGATCCCTTGTAACTTTGATCCCAAGAATTTGTCCAGCTTCTCTCAAGTCCTTTATATCAAAGTGTTTGGACAACCATACTCTTACGTCTGAAAACACTTTGACATTGTTGCCAATGAGCAAAATATCATCTACGTATAGTACAAGAAATACCACTATGTTTCCGTCACTCCTCTTGTATACACAAGACTCATCTAGACTTTGTATGAATCCATAAGACTGGATTACCTCATCAAACTGGATGTTCTAAGATCTTGAAACTTGTTTCAATCCATAAATGGATTGATTAAGCTTGCACACAAGATGCTCTTTGTCCTTTGCAATGAATCCCTCTGGTTGCTTCATACAGATGTTTTCTTCAAGACTTCCGTTAAGGAAAGTTGTCTTGACATCCATTTGTCAAACCTCATAATCCATATGAGCAGTAATAGACAAGAGAATCTGGATAGACTTAAGCATGGCTACCGGCGAAAAGGTTTCCTCATAATCGATCCCCTCTTTCTAAGTATACCCCTTCGCAACAAGCCTTGGTTTAAAGGTTTGCACCTTTTCGTCTGATCCTCTCTTTCTTTTATAGATCCACTTACATCCAATGGCTTTTACACCATCCGGTGGTTCTACTAGCTCCCAAACTTGATTAGAATTCATAGATTCTATCTCAGAGCTCATCGCCTTTTGTCAAGATACCGCATCATTATCTTAGAGTGCTTCGTCATAGGTCCAAGGATCAGGTTCATGTTCACCAAGCACCAAGTCCGAAAACTCTCCCAAAAATATGAATCTGTCAGGTTGCCTAACAACCCTCCCACTACGACGAGGTACTATCTGTGTATTATCTGTAACACGCGGTGCAGTCACTTGTGGTATATCATCCTATACTGTTGGTACTAAAGTAGGAACTTCCCCTCTCATTTCCTCTAGAACAATATTACTCATGGGCTTGTGATTTATTACATAGTCCTCTTCTAAAAATCAGGCATTCATGTTAACGATGACCCTCTGATCTTTAGGACTATAAAACAAATCACCTTTCGTTCATCTAGGATAGCCTACAAACAAGCGAACTTCTGTACGAGATTCCAACTTATCAACGCCTCCCTTCAGCACATGTGCTGGACTACCGCAAATCTGAATGTCTCAGACTAGGCTTACGCTCATTCCACAATTCTGTGGGAGTAGAGGGTACTGATTTAGAAGGTACCAAGTTTAGAATGTACATTGTCGTTTCCAGAGCATACCCCAGAATGAATTTGGTAATTCAGAAAAACTCATCATCGATCTAACCATTTCCATAAGAGTCCTATTCCTTCGTTCCGCCACACCGTTTTGTTGGGGTGCACCAGGTGCGGACAGTTGGGATTGAATCCCAGCCTCTGATAAGTAACTCCTAAACTCTCCCAAGAGGTACTCACCACTACGATCAGACCGTGGTGTCTTGATACTTTTACCATGATGTTTCTCCACATCAACCTTATATTCTTTAAACTTATCAAAGCACTCAGACTTGTGACGCATCAAGTAAATGTATCCATATCTTGAATAGTCATCTATAAATGAGACGAAATATTCAAAGCCGCCTCTTGCCTGGATAGACATAGGACCGCACAAATCAGAATGAACCAATTCCAACACTTCTTTGGCTCTATACCCCTTGGCCTTAAAAGGACTCTTGGTCATTTTTCCTTCCAAGCAAGATTCGCAGGTTGGGAAATCCTCTACCACCAATGAACCCAAAGGTCCATCAGCTATCAACCTTTGAATTCTGCTCAAGTTAATATGACCCAACCTTAGATGTCAAAGATATGTTTGGTTCATTTTCGAAGGTTTTTTTCTCTTATTAGAATTAGAAGATGTGTTATTAATTCCATTTGCATCGTGGGAGTTATTAGATTATGAGTATACAAATTGCCAACCAACGCACCAGAACAGATAATCTCCCTATTCATTTTGATAACAACTTTGTCATTAAAAGAAACAGAATATCCGTCTATAAATAATTTAGAAACTGAAATTAAATTCTTTCTAAAATAAGGTACATAAAGATAATTTCTCAAAACCAAATATTTATTCTTAGCAAAAGATAAATAAACATCTCCCATTACAATAGCCGCCACCTCCGTAGCATTGCCCATGTAGACAGTAATCTCACCCTCAGATAGTCATTTGGTTTCCTAGAACCCCTGTAATGAATTGCAGACATGATCAGTGTCTCCCGTATCTACACACCAGGTACCAGTAGATAATGTCGATGACGCTGAAAAGCTGCTTCGGCAACAACACGCCAAGTTTCATAATCCTTAGTTGTCGGTATAATTGTTACTTTCGTTATTTGCCTTGCATTGTACTTAAAACTTTTGTATTCATCTTCCTGATTGATAGTAATTACCTGAAGTAAATGGTCAAGGATCGTGGGCCTTGGAGTAGGAGTCATCATAGACTCCAAACCAAGTAAAAATAAATCTGTGTTAGCCATGTTTCCTTTTACTTGTGCTTATTTCCACTATATACCCTTAATTATTCTAAGTCTGAATTGAAGATTTTTTGAACGTGATATTCACCCCCCCCCTCTATCGCTCTCTACGATCCTACAGTTGGTATCATAGCGGGGTTTGCCTAGATTTGGTGAAACCACCATTTGAGCTATTTTCTTTTTTTGGATTTGTATTTTTCAAACTAATCAGAAATGGTATTATTGTCTCTTTCTAATGTTTTTCTCATTTGTAAGTTTTTTGCTTCTCAAAGTTGTGGGATTGTAAAGAACGATAGAGGGGAGGCTGAATATCGCATTTCGAAAAATTCAAATTTAAGTAAGAGTTTACGCAGTGGAAAAGATAAGTGCAAAAATAATCTCTAACACGTTTGTTTTTACTTGGTTCGGAGTCTATGACGGCTCCTACTCCAAGGCCTACGGTCCTTGACCATTTACTTTGGCTAATTCTATATAGCCTAAATGAGTACAATAATTATGATGTAAAGTACAAGAAAAAGGAAAGAATATCGATAACGTTTTAATGAAAATGTAAAAAGGAGCACTTGGTTGTCGGAGCAGCATTTCGTCGATTCTGGATTGTTTCGGTGCAGTACACTTGAGCACAAAGATGTAGAAAGATGATGTTGAAGTGTGTGGTCGAAACCCCTTATAAAGAGGCATACAGGTGCTTGAGTGCCTATAGGGGAGCCCCCATTGTTGTGATTTAGCCGCGTCCCAATCTGCTGAGTGGTCAACCCTTATCCTTCTTGGGCCCCTGAGAACATCTGGAGCGCCTAAGTTGTTGATGTGGTGACTCCAACCAGCGTGCGCCAACTCAGTCTTGCCCAGGCTGAGTCACATGCATAGGGGCACCTGAGACCTCCCGGGCGTCGGAGTCCTCTCAGGCACCCCAGATGGCCCAGTCCTCAAGTACTTCAGCTGCAATACTGGGTTAGTCCAAATACAAATAATATGCAAAATAGATGCATGTACGACAGTCAATGCTATCCGATCTTGACTTTGGCAAAGACCTGACCGGGGGTCGGGCACCGAAGACCTGATCCGGAAGATCGGGCAAGACCTTAGCCGAGCTAGGACAATGGACACAAGTAGGGACGAATCGAGGTACGGACGTCTCTGTTAGGATGTATATTAAAAGTCTTGCTTTTATATATACATCTACATTTTGAATGAGAATCACAATATCACTGTTTGCATGTTTATATTAGTATGTGCATATTGTCTAATACTTTACATTGTAAATAACATGATGTGTAGTGTCACACAGAAGATTATGTTATCAGTCCCTTGTAAAGTATAAGTAGAGGCTCACAATCGAGATGGATTTTGACAAACCATCGGGATGGATGCAGTGTAATTTGGTGTTGGTTTATCTTGACCATAGAATTACACTAGTGCACTTTGTGTGTATTGAGCAAGACCAACATAGAGGTGATTCAATTTGTACTGACTTTATAATTGAATCAGACCTCAGTTATTATGGAGTACATGCTCTTAATCCCAATATAATAACGGGCACATATACTTAATATATATTATTTGATTTACAAATGGGCGAGATTTATTCTGTTAAATCGATAGGCCCGGTAAGTTGGGAAATAATATTATTTACACGGTGTGCCATTGATTATAGAAGGAAACTGTGTCCCGATGAGTCGGGTTGATGATGTCCCCTTGAGGAGCTCATAAGGTTCATCATGTTAAATCCTACAGGTGGACTTGGTCCGACATGATAATAAGGTTGAGTGATTCTACTCAAGGAGTTAGATGTTGATTAATTAAATTGTCAGTAATTTAATTAATCAACGGACATTCGATATTTTAAATACGGGGAGATACTTGTACTCATAATAGGTGAAGCTCATATGTAAATATGAGGGTTGGTGAGGTAGATCAATAAGGGTCCTTTAGTGGAATGAATCTTCATTAATGGATCGGACCTTGATCCATTAGGTGGCGAAGACCCAACTCCTCCTCGTGGTCTCTATTGTAGATCTATATATACCCATGGAGTTATGAGACAAAGGCATTCAATCAACCAAAGGCTTGGATTTTTCTCCTCCCTTCTCTCTCCTAGGGTTCGGTCAGCGCCTCCTAAGGCTTGGGCGGCAAGGAGAAGAGAAGAGAGCTTCTTCTTACCTTTTCACTTCATTAAAATGCACGACTAGGACAAGGAAGGAGAAGAGAAGTCTTCTCTAGGTTCCTTGTGGGCGTGCGAGACCTTCATAGGGGAGAAAAATTGGTCGGCGCCACCTGGTGGTGGATCCTTTGCCGGTGGCGAGAAGAAGAAGGAGGAGTGGTAACCGGCGCTACCTAGGGTTGAGGTGAAGGAGAAGGCTTCTTCCTCTTCTTCTTCATCTTCCTCATCTACTTCTACCTCTTGTCTTCGGTTCTTGGTGGTCGGCGATCAACAAGAAGGTGGAAAGGTTGGTCTGCGGCAACCCTAGTGGCTAGGATTTTTGTGCAACCTTGGAGAGAGGTGTTGGAGGCCTTGGTGACTTCGGTTATTGGTAGAACGTCGCTCACACAACGTTCAAGAAGGGTGGGGTCATACAATAGAAGATCGCGAGGTAACGAGAGGTATAACCTTCTCTCATGGCTCTTTGTTCTTTCTATCATTATATGTGGTTTAATTAATTATCATTGTTGTTAATTATTTGTTAATTAATTATGATAATTAATTATTTTGGACCCCGATGATAAACACAAAAATCGGCGATCCGCTCATCATCTATTCCGCGACTAATCGATTGAACGAGATTGATCGCTAGAACAACTTTGTTGCTCAAGTGATCGCTCGAATCAGTTAGCACGACGATGAGACGGTCATTTGGGAAATAGGTCTCCATTCGGATTAAAATTTTAATCCGTGGACATGGAGAGGTTTCCCATGTGCGACCCGGAATCTCCTTGGTGGAAACCAATAGTCTCGAGATCCAACCGAAGGTGCCGATTGGCAATAGGTAACTTCTCCAGAATAAAGTAGGTGAGGATGCGTTCCCCAGAAAAAGGAATAGTAGGCGTCAATCCAACCTAGAATTTTAGCCTACAATAAATGGTTTCAGACAATGTGTGGTCAATTGAAGATTAATATCACTTGACTAGGCACTAAATAGAATTGAATATAATACATTCAGTTTGTTCTAATTTTTGGGGAAGACAATCGGTGAAGTCAACTGATAGTCATTAGTCGATTGGAGATCTTACAACAGCCGACTGATGGTACAATGGTAACAACTCAATTTACCATTTGCAAGTAGAAACTAAATCAAGCAACTATCAAATCATGTTAATAGCCAACTAATAATGATAGTCGGTCGTACCAATCAACTGTCATCAATTAACTGGGAGCACTCATAAGTTGAGTTTGACCATCCATACCACAAACCTACTCAAACCCCAAATTTATGGTTTCAAGTTTATGAGTCGATTGGTACTCGTATATTAGTATGATATTTTAGTATTGAACCTTCACCTAGCCTAGTATCTTCACCTGGCCTAGTATCTAGGTGACTTCAACCTATTAAGACATCTTTTACTTAACATCTTGTCAACCTTGATCCATTAAGATTTTACTATTTCTAAACATCTAGTTCTTGAACTATTTGGATTTCTCCTTCTCATGTATAACATCAAGACCCTCCATAATTTGTTAGGACTTCTTTCCATGATCCGTCAAGACTCCTTTTCTCAAGCCCAATATCTAACCCTCCATGACTCGGTAGGACTTCACTCCTCATGTCTAACATCGAATTCTCTATGAGCTATGAAGATTTTGACTTGTCAAGTATCTGAACAACCATGACTCATTTGAACTTCCCTTCATTGCTAACTCCTTATTAGACTTCCAACTACCAAATGTCTAATTAATTGTGACCCACTTATTCAGTCAACCTTGACATCTTGCTCAACTTTTAGATATATTGATCAAATATTGAAATCCAAATCAAATTTGGTTAAGCTTGATCAGAGATAGGTTGCACCAACAACTTTGGCATGAACAAACATGCACAAACGCTCACAATGAATATTAACATTTTATTTATGCATAGATTTTCATTTGCACGATCAAGAGTTATTCATGTCTTAGTGTAGCGACAAGGCATTAAGTAGAATATCGAAGTATCTACGGTTTGAATCCTAGCTATGATGTACTATAGAATATTTTTCTTTAGTAGGATGAAAAATATCAAATGTTGGCTACTTGGAGGCACTCATGCTTTTGAATTTATCCGATGGACGAATAGGGGGAAGGCCACCCGCCTCCTGAATTAAAAATTATTCATCCCTGCCCTCCTGCACTTCAATTTATCATCTTCAATCTTTATATCAAGTCTTGTTGTGACTCGTTCGAGCAATTTTAAAAGGTAGGGGAGTGAGCTCCTCTTTTGACGACGTTGTTATTGGGCCTTCTCTCTCTAACTCACACGCTCGCAAGTGGTTGATAGCGTTCGAAAGGTTGCATTGCTCTAAATCCACATTCTTCAAAATGTTCTTTCATTGATGAAAAAGAAAAAGAAATGTTCAAGATGTTTGTTAGCTCTAAGAAAATGAATTGGAGAGATTTTCATTGTTGTTTGTCCAATAATCCTTGTTGTGATAACAATAAAACCATCACGATTGCTAAAGAACTAAGATCTCACTAAAGATCTAAGCATCTATTGTGACAATACTACATAATAATAGAGATTACTAGTCATATTGAGAAATTAACACTCGTGTTAAGTTATTTAATATACAATATATGGTTGATTAGCTTTACAAGTCAGAAATTATTAGTGAGAAAACCATAGAGATGATCACTTTGCGTGAACACTTATTTTGTAATTATACTAATCTTTTATTGACCATCTTATTATATTGTATAATAATTGTGATCAAATTCTAAATAACAATGTTGTGTTAGTAGTTGATAGATGTATAAGATGACACTAATACATACAAATACAACTGTCAAATGTTTATGGCCATGATAATGTGGAGATTGTATATCGATATTCTAGTAAAACCCATTACTTTATATATTTGGTCCTTGTAAAATTTGACTAAATAAGAAACAGTTTTTAATAGGACCTTTAAAAAGACCACAGAGCATCCTTGAGGATACAGTTAACTAATACTAACAAACATTGTAATAATCTTTAGATGAAGGAGGTGGAACAAGTATTTTATAGGTATTGAACCTATTTTCATACAATAATGCTTAGAGTATCAAGATTTCAGGAAGCCAGTAGTTGATCTGCACCACATGGACTGTTTATTGCACACACCAAATACCGAGCAGTGGGTCTGCACTACACATAAATCATGCACAACACAGAAACCACATTGTTTATTTGATACATAGTTAATACTGATTGACATTAACTGAGCAGTCAATCAATCCATCTCAAGCATTTTCGGCAGGAGTAAGCTGGGTGCTTTTGACACGAGCATAAGCAGGAACAGAGTCATCGTCCCGGAAGATAAACAATCCATAAAATCCGCCCACAGTGACCACCCCAGACATTAGCCACAGTATGACAGCTAGTGGGAGTGGCATCACCGCCGCCACACGCCATGCAAAGGCAACATTGAGACCAGTAGCAAGGATCCACACTGCCACCTTCAGCTGTCCCTTCCTCTTTGGTGGAGAATCCGGGCCAAGATTGTCAAACATCTTAAGGCAAACAAAGAGCAGCAGTAAGTCTGAGTAAATAAATGCTGAGTAGGCCAGTGCTGAAGGTTCATGACGTGAGTGATAAGCAGACTCCACAGTATTGACTGTGAGGAAGACAAAGGCAAAGTATGGAAGTAAATTGAAGAGCCTGGTTAGCCAGTTGGGACTCCCGCTATCAAGTTGCTTGGAAGGAAATTCATTCTTGGGCTTGATCGCTGTTGCTGCTACAGTAGCCATCTGAAATAATAAAATAACAGACAAAGTAGTAATACTGAAAAAAGTGAAAAACAAATGAATAGTTTCTTGAGAAATGATGGATACAACTCGTTGGATAGTAGAATGAATGAATAGTTTCTTGAGCAAATGATGGATACAACTCACTGGATAGTGGTATGATTAATGTGAACATTTGATCCACATCAAAAATGCAAAACTAGGTGCATTTTAGTGAGAAAAAAGTTTATAGTAAAGTAGGAAGAAATATTTACCAACTGCTGCTTACTTGGAGAGAGATTATTAGAGAAGAAAGGTGGAAAAGGTCAAAAGCCTTCTTCCCAATATATTTTCTCAAAATAGAAAAAGAATGCATTAGATTTGCCTTCGTATTCTCAGCGACCCATTTTCCCAACCTTTCTTCACTTTTCCCTTCTCGATGTGTCCTTCAACGGTGTTATGTGTGTCTCTACCACATCTTGAGATTTCACGTTGACAAATAATTGTATTTATATTTAGTTATATTTTTTTAGTACAATCGTAACAAATCAAACAAGGAATTATTAGAACAAATTTATGAATGGTTATGTATAATGTTTAAGTCAGAAAAGGAATCAAACTAGTTTAATCAAACTAATTCTCTAAGAAAATACATTTATTTGCACTTAAAAAATTCACGAATTTGATGTTCTCAGCTTTAGTTATCAATGTTCATAGTTTCAATTTTTGGTGTGCATAATGGGTGAGGAAATGGCATCTTTTGTCTATTTGCAACAACAAAAGCTATTGGCAATAATGGTTGCTATAATGCTCAATGCCTACAAAGTATGACAGCAAAATTCATTGCTCAACTAGCTCTGATAGAGCCGTTAATTGCTAGTGCAAGCTACGACACTACTGGCCATGTTACACTCAATGCAGCACATAGAGTTGACCAACAATAATATTGGCAGCGAGAAATTGGCACCTACAATTATGTGGTATCACACAATGGAATGAATAAGGGATGGAGGTCACCAAAGATAGAATAAGCGTCCACTATTTTCAGGGCTTTATCTCCTCGCCCTTCTACTACTCTTGTAATCACTAGTTTGACATTTTTCTCTAATTTTTATATGTCTTTCTCTATTTATTCTTGTTGTTTAGGTAAAATCCCTCAAAAGGCTCATGGATACCACATATATATATATATATATATATCCCAATCAAGACCTTTATTCTTCCAAGGACCTCTTTTGAAGGCTGGTTTTCTAACATAGTTGAGCAATGCATTGGCTCCATGTCAAATCATATTTAAAACTCTTACTCTGCATGGCGACTTTTCTAACATTTAGATGTAAGAGAATCATGTAACTCGGATTGTAGGTAGTAGACAGCTTCTAAAGCAACATCCAGATGAGGCGTTCAGCATTTATTCAAGAAAGCTCAGAATGCACACATTAAGTCATCTAACAAGACATGCAAATGACCAAAAAACTTTCATGTATATTTCTGCACATGCTGTTACTAGAACAAGGAGAGGTCCATCTATAATGGGAGATCCTAGTCGCTCCCTCCCTGAACGGGGATCATCCCTAATGGGTAATAGGCTCACATCCATCCTTTTCTCTCCGCCTTTACCTTGAGCAGGTTTTAAACAGTTAGGCTTGCATCAGTTTCTGACTGTGTATTATCCATTGAGACATTCTCACTTTATTCGGATAGTTTTTTATCTACCTCATAACAATCTAGAAGTGAGTCAAACAAATACGCTACTCATCCACATCTAACGCAAAGAACAAAAGGCCAATAAGTTCAAGAGAAATTGACATAATTTAGAACAAGGACATGTTGGAAAAAAAAATCTGGAAGAGTAGCACACTTGTGGAAAAGGAGAGAAGAAGAAAACTGAACAACTCAACTTGCTTTCATTCACCAAAAGATTACATATTTATAGGCTTAGTGGATAAGCACCAACTCCACATACATTGAATCTAAACACTATTATTTTACCACAAAACTTCATCCTTATCAAATTCTATCTCTATCCATTATTTGTCACATCATCAACCCACTAACTCACTTATTTATTTTGAAGCATATTATTAACACTCCCCCTTGATTCAAAATTACAAACACCAAGACATGATCTGAAATAAATAAACTTATCTCTAAGAAGTAACTTCATCAAGATATCCGTCATTTGTTCATGCGTGCTGCAATGCTCCAACATAATTTCATTATTTGCGACTAAGTCTCGAATAAAGTGTAGACGAATATCAATATGCTTAGTCCTTGCATAGAAAGCCGGATTTTTTGTTATTGCAATTGTCACCTTATTATCACAGAAAATAATAATTGCATCTTTTTGTTGTTGGTGAAGATCTGCAAGTAATCTTTTAACCCAAACTGCTTGACATGCTGCTGAAGTTGCTGCTACATATTCTACTTCTGAAGAAGATAAGGTAGTAGTAACTTGCTTCTTTGAACTCCATGAAATTGGTCCTGATCCAAAATTAAAAACACTAGCTGAGGTGTTCTTTCGATCATCCAAACTTGCTCAATCACTATCAGTGAATCCCCAAAGATCAAATTTTGAAACTCTAGTGTACTAAATTCCATAATCCATAGTTCCAGCAATATAACGTAAAATCTTTTTAGCTGCTCCAAGATGATGCTTCATGGAATTTTGCATAAATCTGAAAATTACACCAACAGAAAAAGCAATATCTGGTCTAGTATGTGTTAAATATATTAAACCTCCGACCAAGCTTCTGAAATTTTTTGCATTAGCTTTCTGTGAATTATCTTCTAGTTGCAACTTCTCATTTATATTCATGAGCGTAGAAGCTGAATTGCAATTGAGTAAACTAAATCTTTTAAGAAGATCTGTTGCATATTTTCTTATTGAGATAAAAATCCCATCAACTCCTTACTTCACTTCAAGACCAAGAAAATAATGCAATATTTCCATTTCTAACATCTCAAATTTCTTCATCATATTAAATTTAAAATCAAACCAGTAGAAAATCTGGAAAGCTCATATATATTATATCATTGACATAAAGACACACAATAAGATAATCATCTCTACTTTATTTCTTCACATAAAGAGTGGGTTCGTTTTTCACTTCCCGTGAAATCATGTTATCGAATATAGCCATCAATCTTGCTATACCATGCACGTGGGGCTTGTTTTAACCCATAAAGTACTTTTTTCAATTTGTACATCTTCGTCTCTTTGCCTTTAATTAAAAAACCTTCCGGTTGAGCTACATAAACTTCTTCTTGCAAGTCGTCATTCAAAAATACAAACTTAACATCAAATTGATAAACATGCCAAAGCAATTGCGTAGCTAATACTAGGATAATTCTCACAGTTTCAAATCTAGCAACCGGAGAGAATTTCTTCAAAATCAATATCTTGTTGTTGCGAATACCCTTTTGCAATAAGTCAAGCCTTATATTTTTGAATGGTTCTATCAGCATGGTCTTTTGTTTTAAACACCCACTTGAGCCCAATCACATTCTTTCCTTCGGGTAGATCCACCATCTCCCATGTTTCATTTTTATGGATTGGCAATAGCTCTTCTTTCATTGCATTTCGTCATTCTTCTTTTGTTACTGTTTCTTCAAAAGTTGTAGGATCTGTAACAAAAAGAGAAAATTAACCTGATTCATAAATTTCTCTCAAAAATCTAACCTTTGCCGGAGATGAATCATCTAAAGACTCTTGTAAAGAAGATGAGCTGCTACTTGAATTTGATGGTAAGGAAACTGGTGACACCAAACGAGATGATTCAACACGTTCAATTGTTGGAGTTCTGTTCTCAACTGAGATAGGAACTTGAGTCTCTTCACCTTGTGGATTCCAATTCCAACTCGAATCATTATCAAAATCTATCTGTCTTCTTATAATCAATTTGCCAGTAAAAGGGTTATACATCCGATATGCTTTTAATTGATTGTAATATCCAATAAAGATGCATTCTTCAGATTTCTTCTCAAGTTTATAACGAAATTGAGAATTAACCAAAACATATGCAATACAACCAAAAATTCTCAAATGGTTTACTAATGGTTTTCTACCTCGTCATGCTTCAAATGGTGTTTGATTCATGACCACCCTTGTTGGAGAAATGTTCAGTAGGTAAACTGACATCTCCACTACTTCAGCTCAAAAAATATTTAGAAGCCCTTTGATATTCAGCAAACTTCTAGTCATTTCTACAACAGTTCGATTTTTTTCGTTCAGCTACACCATTTTGCTCCCGTGTATAAGGTGCAGTCAATTCCGTGTGGATACCATGTTCATCACAAAATTTATTAAATTTTTTAGATAAAAACTCACCTCCTCGAGCTGTACAAAGAGGGTTTATTAAGAAACCATTTTGATTTTCCACAAGTGCTTGAATTTTCTAAAATTTTCAAAAATCTCTAACTTAACTGTTAAACAATATACCCAACTCATTCGACTAAAATCATCAATAAACATTAAGAAATATTTACTACCCCCAAACAATGTAATTCTCATAGGACCACATAAATCAGCATGAATTAGCTCAAGACATTCTGATGCTCTCCATGATTGGCCATTCTTGTTTGCTTTCCAAGTACACTTCCTTCACATAAACCAAGAGAACTAATCTAGGGTAATCCAAGAACCATACATTTCTGATTTAAAATTTGCATTCCTTTGGTGTTGAAATGCCCATATCTCAAGTGTCACATCTTTGATTCATTATCTTCACTAGCAATAAAAACTTGGTTTCCCACATTAGAGATCTTCAGCGGAAACATCTTATTTTCTGTCATTTGCACTTTTAACAATAGACTGCCCAGAATTTTTATCAGAAATAACACAAACTTCATTATCAAATAAAATTGCATAGTCACCCATCATTAATTGTCCAACACTAACAATATATGTGTCAAACAAAGAACAAAATAGACATTATAAAGTAATTTAACATTACCATCGCTAATCTCGATGGCAATATAGTGCCTTTGACTTCAACTTGTATCTGCTTATTATCTTCAAATCTTACTAGCATCTTATGTGACTCATCAAGTTCTTTAAATAATGACTTCTTGCCAGTCATGTAATTTGAACATCCACTATCTAAAAACCAAATATTATTTTGAACTTCGTTAGAATGAGAATGAACCATAAATAACTTACTTTCCTCATTTTCTTCTTTTACATAATTTGCTTGTGAGCTATTTCTACAATTTACCTTTATATGCCTAAATTTTCCTCAATCATAACACTCAATGGAATTTTTATTCCATTTTTTTATCCCCTTTGAATTGCTTCTCTTGTCCATTAAAATTACTTCTTCCTCTGACATGTCCTCTATCACGAAAACCTCCTCTTCCATGACCTCTGCCAGCGAAATCATCTTTTTTTCTATCTCCCCCTTCACTTGAGAAGCTTGAAATATCTTTTCTTCATTCTTCTCAGTGGATCTATTTCACCTTGCCTCATGAGCTTGCAAAGAACTCATTAGTTCATCAAAAGAGAAAATCGAAAAATCTTTAGACTCCTCGATCGCAGTTACTATGTATTCATATTTAAGAGTCAAACTTTGCAAAACTTTCGAAACAATAATTGCAACGGTGATCTTTTCTCCATAAGATCTCCTTTAACTAACAATCGAAATTACTCTAGATAAAAGGTCTTGTAAAGTTTCATTACCCTTTAAAAGGAGGGTCTCGAACTCACTTTTAAGGGTTTGGAGCTTCACTACTATCACTTTGGAGGAGCCTTGGAATTCTTTTTACAATATTTTTCATGCTTCTTTAGAAAATAAGGCAGTTATAATTTTTGAAAAAATTATCTCATGTACTGCTTACTGAAGGATGAACAGTACCTTTGAATCTTTCTTTTTTTTCCTCCTTTAATCGACCTTCATCGACATCCTCGTCGTCAAAGCTTTTCTCTACTAAATCCCAAAGATCTTAAGATCTAAATAGTAATTATTTTGATACTCCAAAATTCATAGCACTCTCCTTTGAAAATGGGGATGAGGGGTTGAGAAACTCCGTTGGTTGCCATTACCAGCAAACTAGGACACGTCAAACTCGATTGTGCTTTGATACCACTCTGTTGGGAGAAAAAATATGGAAGAGTTACACTCTTGAGGAAGAGGAGAGAAGAAGGAAACTAAACAACTCAACTTGCTTTCATTCATCAAAAGATTACATATTTATAGGCTTAGTGGATAAGCACCAACTCCACATACATTAAATCTAGACACTTTTATTTTACCACTAAACTTCATCCTTAACAAATTCTATCTCTATCCATTATTTGCCATATCAACAACTCATTAACTCACTCATTTATTTTGAAGCATATTATTAATCGGACGAACAATGAGAACGAGATTCATGGCCCCTTATTCACTTAAATTTTGGTATGGCCTACATGGTTTTTCATATACTTTTTTTTCATCCCTTGCATGCATTAGCAATATCTCATGAGGGATTTTTCATTCATGTCAAGTGTCAAAGAACATCTTGCACTATTAAACCATTAGAAAACACATTGAATATATTCTCTAAAGGTTTTAAGTGAAAAAAAAAATAGATAACTAGAGTCAAGCCTCCATTTTCGTCTAAGAGATTCTTTAGCATAGAATACAAATCTAAAGCCCGTGGTGTAGGCATACCTCATGATCAAGACAAACATGTACGATACTAAGACACTTAATATAACAAACTTATAGTAATAAATAGGTCCAATGTTTACTATCTAGAATGTAGAATAATTCTAAATAAAATTACTAGGAGTCAAAGTTGAAAAACCAACACCTCAGAAATTGTTAAGGATCCTAGAACGTCAAACATTAAAGCTAGTACAAGTGATTCACTTATAGATGAACATACTCCATATGAAATATTTATATTTATGAATAGTAATACATCTATGTACTCAATATTATTCAGATTTGAAAAAGAGTATTCATGTCCATGTCTATGAAATCCGAGTCTTAGACATGAGATTTAGTCAAAATGACAGTGTGAGGGCTCATTGAAAAGGGTAGGGTCTAAAAATGTATACATTAATATTTGATCAAATATTAGCTAAAGTTAGTTTATAGTAAATGGCATCCCGTCAATGCAGGGTCTCGAAGAAGGATATATTGTATGCAGCCTTATTTTGCAAGAGATTATTTTAAAGACTCGAACACATGACCTCCATGTCATACGATAGCAACTTTACTATTGCATTAAAGCACCCCTTCTAAAGTTAGTTTATATATTGTTAAGAAATTCTAGAAGAAAAAAAATATTAATTTTATTCATAATCTCATACATATACAGAGAGAGTATCTGGGGCTTAATCAAATCCCTACAATTAAGATAATTCATATCCCTATATTTCCATGTTTTATTTATATAATCTGTAGCATTCCCCCTTAAGCTGGAGTATAAAGATTGATTATGGCAAGATTGTTACAAAGATAATCAACTTGAACCACTTTTAAAGCTTTTGTAAAAATATCTCTCACCTATTCTTCTGTCTTCACATACCTTGTACAAATCAAACCTTGTGGAATCTTTTCACGGATAAATCAATCAATTTCAATATTAGTTCACCGACCCGCTTGATTATCACACCACAATTTGGCTAGTACTGAAGTTTTAAGGTCTACTTCTTGATACATCCACTTTATCTCACACGCCACATTTTATTATATTTAAGAGGTATCGTAAAGCAATCGCCTTATATATTATTTATTGAATAAATAAATTCACTTTGAGTGTACATGCTCTATATATATAATTGAATTTTAAATTGATCTATTGAATGTTTGCAATGCGATTCATAGCACAAGAAAACTTGTGATTGGATCGCCACTAATGATGCTAGAAGAACTATGGCCGACATTGAAAAGACAGCCATCAATCACGTCTTCTGTAGCATCAGAGAACTGGAGCAGATATGCCAGCTCAAGGAATATGACTTTCGGCATCACGCGCACCAAGAAGGCTCAGGAAAGGACAATTATTGGCGACAACATCTTCCAGTTGTCATCAATACACGGAAAGAACTCTAGAACGCACTATGCCACTACGGTGCCATATTCAGAGACATTGAAAGAATCCCACCATGAAGCGTGATGAGCCCGCAAAATCCAAAGTCCATTTTATAAAGAAGTTTTTCTAAAGTAGCTTTGTAAAGGATTGAGCCCCGGGGAGCCGTCCTTTTAGGAACCTCTGTAAAGGCAATAAAACAGCTTGAGTGCGTTAGGTACCGATGCGATAAGGGTGATGACGAGGCCACTCAGGGTACTCAGCCCTCATTCATCCTCGCCTATTTAAGCACTTGACTTCTAATCTTGCAAGACAGAAGTCGCAACTCGACACAAGTCTTACTTGATTCTGAAGGAACAAGCTACTCTCCTTATTCTTGTAAGCATTTCTCTTGTAATCTTCCCAAGCTTTTAATATCATCTGTTCAAGTTTCTAGTTCTGCTTGACTTATTTTTATTAAGAGCTTGGAGTTTCTGGGCCCAATAATGGTATCAGAGCAAGGTTGTAACCTAATGGCTGAGTAGTAACCTAGTTCAAGGTACTCAACGGGGAGAGGTAAGGACTCAGGGTAACAATTTTACCTAAGGTTTATAACCAGAAGCCAGACGAACCCCCGAAAAGCACCTGGAGTAGCCCCTAGGGTGGCACAGAGGCTGAACCTAATAAGCCCACTACAAGGCTACTATTGGGGAAAGAGAAGGGGTAACTTTGTATGTCTAACCTTAATTCCTGGCTAACTTGTTAATAAGACGACCGGGTAATTGCAAAAGACCGCAGGGCGCGTAAGTCCTACAGAAGGCAGTTGTGTGTCGGGTGAGCAATCCTCTAAGTCGTAAGACATGAAAAGTAGGAATTAATTGTTGGATCTTGTACGGTTGCTAAAGGGGGGGTGAATAGCACTTTTCGGCTTTCTTCTACAAGATTGTTAGTTGTGCAAGCGGAAATACAAACAAAACAATAAACAATAAGAAAACAATGCTAACAAGAGATATTTTACTTGGTATCCACCCTAAGGGTGACTAATCCAAGAATCCTTCGGTGGATCACTCCCCGGATAACCTTCGGCTAGCCCTTGTCACTCCTTGTGGGTGGAGAAACCTCGCCACAACACCTCGACAATACCTGAGCACCAAGACTACTATTTGTTTGGCCTTTAACCAAGACCAAATTCGTCAAACCTTTCAGCCAACACGAAGTCCTCTTAAATAGGACTAAGGCTGAAACCCTCGCCACCAGTTGACTGCTCCTAGGGCAGTCGACTGCTACTAAGGCAGTCGACTGCTCCTAAGGCAGTCGACTGGTCCAAAGCTGACCGTCTTCTGTGAGTTTTATCAGTCGACTGTCCCAATGGCAGTCGACTGGTTCACTCACACACCTAGGGTTTCCCTTCCCGAGTACACTTCTCTCAGCACTCGAACCCTAGGATTTCCCGAGTACAATCACACAGCACTCGTACTCTCACGACTCAACTGACTCTTCATCAGCAGCCTCGACTATTGTCTTCGCACCCTCTTCATCTTCGGCCCTCATCCCTCGGATGCACACACAAGCCTCCAGCTTGCCTCCATGCCATCCTTCACGTACGCCTCGAAGTCCGCGCCCCTCAGCTCATCATCCCTGCTCTCCAAGGTCCCTCGGGTGCACACAAGCCTCCAACTTGTCTCCATGCCACCCTTCACCGTACCGAGACCGTCCAGCCAAGTCAATATGTGTAAACCTGCACAACCTGCATACTCAACATACATATATTAGAACACAAAGGAAACCTAACTTAAACCCTTTGCCCAAACATCAAAACTCATGGTCACTCCGGACCACAGATTGCCTCAACATTAATGTCAAAACGATGGGAGTCTGCCATACAGGAGTGGTATTCTAAGTCCAAAACCTCAAACCTAGAGTATCTTGACCTCGTAGAAACAAAGTCATCCAACAAAGAACTAGCTCACAACCTTTCCGTAGTATACGACCGAGTTTGTCTATCCTGCCGAGTACATTTAAAACATTTCAAGAAACATCAGGAAGATATAGACGAATTGAAGAAGGAAAACTAAAAGATAATTAAGGCTGTTAAAAATCTAACCAAAGAAGTTGTAGAAAACCAACCGCTAACACTAAAGCAAATACAAGACCTCGTTCTTAATATTGTTGAACAACCAAAACTAGTAGAAGAACGGGCACTCAAGATTTTGGAAGAAACAAAGAAAGAACTAAAGGAAGTAAAGGTGATTCTTCGAAAGCTGGAATCTTTAGCTTTATGAGCCATATCAACACCCAGGCAACATCAAGCTATAAGGAAGCTCTAGCTGCTACCGAAAACATCGAAGCACCAGTCGTTGGCTTTTACAAACCAGGAGCTAAAGGCTATATCACGGTAATAAAAGCAATCGCCAAATAAAACAACACTCAAATCCAGCTCCTAGTCGCCCTCAAAGAACAACTTGACAACATTGAAGCACGCCTTCAGAAGCTTGAAGCACAGGCAAAGGCTTCTCCAATAACTTCACTTCCAGAATCGGTTATTGATAATTTAAACGAAAAGATCAGAACTCTGAAGATCGCTGACAAGCCGGTACCAAAGTCTGGTAAACTACTTGTCTTTAAGGATCCTTATAAATTATTTGAGGAAGCTAAATTGCAAAAATGAGCACAAGAACAACAGCCCCGAACCCTCCAGTTACTACAATCATAAGGAGAACAGGAATGGAAGAGGCGCCCCTGTTTGAAGATCAAATCCGTGACTACCGTCAAAATCAAAGAAGGCGGTACAACGCTCAAAGAGCAATCTTAAGGATCGCCAGAAGAATAATGGGTGGCGAACCCTATAACGACACACTTGAACAACAGATGGACCCTCAAACTCAACTAAGGCTTTCTATGCAGGAAAGAGCTTCAATTGTCCCTGCCGAAGTCTTATACCATTCACGACGTAATGATACTCATCATCGTGTTTATGTACATCGAGCTGAAGAGGCTATTCTGGTCACCAACAATCAGACAGACAGAACTTTTATACAGCCAGAAAGTTTTCAGCAACTTCAGAGAAGCGGGATGCGCTTCTTACACATGGGAGTTATTCAAGTAAGAATACAGATTTTGCATCGCCAGGAAGAAGGAACACTAGCTCTAGTAGTATTCAGAGACAACAAATGGCAGGGTGATCAAGCCATCTTTGCTACCATGGAAATCGATTTAACCCATGGTTTGCAATTAGTATATGTGATTCCTGACACTATGCTAACAGTTTCTGATTTTTACAGAAATATTCAAATATCCATCTTGGCAAGAGGATACGAAAACTGGCAAGATGGAGAAGCAAATTTATTAATAACAAGGGGACTTGTAGGCTGGCTTTCAAACACCCCGAATGTGGGTTTTGCCTACGAAGTTCAAAATGTAGTGGATTACCGGGCGTTCGAGCAAATACCAGGAAGGCGCTACAACGCTAGAGGTGCCCTGGGTCAGAATTGGATAATAAGGCAATCAAGCGTAAATATTCCTATGCAGCCTACAGAAGTAAGTACAAGAAATCTTCTTGATGGAAGAATCTCCTTAAGATTTGAAAACTACCAAGCTGCATCAACATCGAGACTAAAATACAACAATAAAGATGAAGAGACCCAGAGTGATGAGGAGGAAATTCAGCACCATATAGCGGTGTTCATTCAGCAGGAACCGCTATTAGTAAAAATCTTGCCAAGAGCACAGGGACAAGCACTACTTTCCAAACGTGCAACCCAAGGAGCAGCTGGTTACGATTTATACTTAAGCCAAGCACAAGAAGTACCAGCCTTTCAAAGAGTCCTCCTATCAACAGGGATAGCCATCAAAGTCCCTGAAGGAACATATGGCCGAATAGCACTTAGATCAAGTGCCTCCCTACATAAAGGAATTCTTATTGGAGGAGGAGTTATTGATCCAGATTACCGAAGTGAAGTATTTATCCTAGCATTCAATACAACTGATGAAGATTTATATCTGCAGAAACATGAGGCGATCGCTCAATTAATCCTAGAAAAGATCGAAACACCCGCGGTGCTACAAGTAGAAGATTTAGAAAACACAGAGCGAGCTGACCAAGGGTTTGGATCAACGTCTAGCACAAGGCAGGAAAATAAAGAAGTCATATTGCAACTGGAAGAACAATTAAGACAACTTGAGCTGCAACATGCCAAGTCACTTGCAGGAAGCTTCATACCAGAGGACGCAAGCTCAACAGCGTCCAGTACAGATGAAGAAAATGATGCTAGGATATGGTATGCAACCATAGATATGCTAACTTACCATCCGGAGTTAGCCAAAGCACATCCAGAATTCTATACTCCAGAGCAACACCTACATTAAAAGATGTACTTCCCTTCCTATGTCCCGCTCCGGAAAAAGAATATATTGCATACCTAAACCATGACGAGAATACTGAAGAGGAAGATGAGTACCTATCCTACCTAACGTATTTATCCAACCAGAAGACTGGGTATTCATCAGAAGAATTTATAAATCCATTCGCAGCCGAAGGTGATGGGAAACTATTTTGTGACAACTTTTCCCAAACTAACATTATAGCTGCAGGAATTGTTGCTGACGAGGAATGGCAGATGGAGTATCCCCAGCTAAGGCGAGTAGAGGAACTACTAGCGTCGTCATCAGTAATCTCATAATACAGGCCCCCACAAGACACAGTAATGGGACCTGTTGGATTTCCACCAGCAGCACCATCAGTACCTCCGGTACAAAGACCTGATTTTGAAGCACCACCAAGGAAGGCCCAATTCAAGTCAAAAGACTATTCAGGCCAATGGAACCTCCCATCAGCCCAGCACCAAAATGGCACGATATTTATTATTCCAACACAACTTGGGCTCTTTGATGACACCTTTATGAGATGGGAAAGTATAACCAAAAACCTGGTATCAATGCAGGGATTCTCAACAGGAAAAGGAAAAGGCTGAGTTTATTGAGAACCTCTTGGGAGAAACTGAAAAGCTCACATGGATTTAATGGCGTATGGGGGGAGCATCTACAAGTGTAATTATGAATATCTAGAAATAATCCCTAGTCAATGAATTAATGAGTCTAGACATCATCGATTCTGAGAGACTAGCATGTATTTTACTCCTTAATTTAACTAAGTAGTTGTTCCTACTGGTGGGAGATATTAGGATGTTGAGAGTTAAACGTGGATATTAGTTAAGGATAACTAATTCATTGGAGTGACCTACCATGAGACTTCATATGGTTCTATACATATATAAATATATCAATGAAGATCTCATTAAAACTTAAGTGCGAGCTTCCTTCGACTTGAGGTACTCAAGTCACCTTGGTTATTAAGACTTATACTTTGACATCTTAAGTAAGTATCTCCTTGGAGATGTGGACCCGGGAAAATTAGGCCTAAGTTGAAGTGTCTGAAGGTGTTTAAATAACCCACAGAGGATACATCGCTTCTTAGATAAGGAGATGTATACCCTATATCCACTTGTTAGGATTGTTACTCTAAGTTTTTGGTCAAAGCATCACATGTCAAGAGTATGATATTCTTGGGCACATGTCTGAGTAATTTAAATCCACAAGACGAGAAAATGTAACTTGGGCTAGGTATGGCATAATCAATGTTAAATATCGGAACTTTAGAGGGGCTAAGTGTGAAATTGCCAAAAAGGAGGGCTCGGTTGAGAACTCAAGAGAAGAAAGGGTCTAAATGCAAAAGTGCCTAGGGCATATAAGTTCCGCTTATTCCTTCCCGTCGCGAGTCGCGAGCCGCAGCCTCTCCCCGATCGTTTCTTCTTCTTCTTCTTCTCTTCGGTGCTTCGACGAAGGGCGCGACATCGCCTCCGGCCACGCGAAGACGATTGAAGCCACCGGAGAAGCCGCGAAGTCCGGGGAAGCCGCAACTTCCTCCTCCCTCCTCCACGCAGAGCTCATCACCTTGCTCCTGGAGGCAGAGAGCTTCATCGGGGGAAAAACCTCTGCGTCGACTTCGCCATCGCCGGGATAAAGGAAGGTAAGCCACTTAATCTAACTCTGGTTTCGAGTGTTCGAGTTTTCCCTCGACGTCACTCTGATTGGGTCTTCGGGGGATGTTCTAGGTATTGGGCGATCGCGGATTGGGGGTTCGCCGGAAGGAATTGGTCGGGAGGCGGAGCTAGGTCACGCGATCAGGCTTCTGCATTGGTAAGCTTCGATAGCTTTTCCCTTGTCCTTCTCGATGGGTTGCCTCTGTGCGATGGTGTTTTGGGTTTTCCCTGTACGCGTGCCTAGCTCAAATTGGGAGTTGCTGTTGGTTTGGGAATCTGAGTATTATGCGAAATATTTTGTCCAGGACCTTCTGTTGGAGTTGCGGACCACACCGGAGGTGAGGGAATGGGTGCTGGTAATCTTGGACTTGGTGGATTGCGCCAGGTGAGATCTGTTCTTCGATTTCAAGCTTGGAATCTAGATCGGTTTCTGTTTCGAATTCCCTGTTCTTGACTGTAGTTTTGGATTAGATTTGGTTGAGTGTGATTCAGCTGGTCGTTCTATGTTTGATCGCAAGGAATTTGGTGGATTACTGTGTTAGATGATCGATTAACTGGAGTTAGGCTTGGATTAGGTGATGGAGTCTTTGGAATTGGGTGCTGAATTGCTCGCTCCTTGGGCGTTGATTGAGGTTGGGAGCTGAGGTTTTCTGCTGGCGCAAACACACAGAGGTGAGTTTGGTTTATTAGTCTATTTGTTTGATTCTTTAGGATCGTGCTGTTCAAATGCTAGTCAATGTTTGTGCTGCTTTAGGGATTCTGATCTTGGATGTTGAGTTGAAGCTGTGATAGAATAGTAATTGAATTCCAAAGACTTATTCATGTTATTGATTAGATCTGATCATACAGGAGGGCGTCCTGCTTTGATCTGTGATTTTGTCTATTAGGCGTCGTGTTTGAAAGCTGGTTTAGGGTTTTGAGTTGGGATATGACGTTGGGTAAGTAGGTTAATTAAGCGTAATTAGTTTAGTGACATGTGTAGTAAAATTGGACCAGTTAATTATGATTAATTGGTTAGAATTAATTAATCCTAATTAAATAGGTTGTATATGTTAGCTAACTCTCGTATGAGATGAAAGCTAAATTTCTATGTATTTGCATGCAGGGCTTTAACTGGATTTCGTACGGCTTGGGATTTTATTTTCTGGACGGGGGTTCTTACACGCACGGACATCAGCATCTGAGGCGGGTAACTCTGACTTATCTCCTAGATAGTCACAGCCTTATATGCTTGATATGCTAGGATTAGCGATAGGGTATTATTTGCGTGTATCTGTTTTCCGTTACTATGGTATTCATATTAGACCTGATATGTGATACTGACACCCTCTAGGATGTAGGATATGGTGCATAATCGTATGTGATCCTTGCATATCATGTTGATATAGGTGGATTAGATAGTAGATGTTGTTGTGACTGTCGTCATGCATCATCGTGCACCTTGCATCACTGTCGACCAGGGGCCCATTGTTGGGTAGGCTAGGTCGACAGTCATACTGACCTACCCATACGGCCACTCATGGGTTAGTGGTTGACGGAGTATGGGTAGGATGCCCTGTGCTGCTCCGCTCATGCACTCATGGGTTAGTGGACCGGAGCGTGGTAGCAGGCAGGGGTCCCTCCTTGAGTTGCCCTAATACCAGGAGATGAGAGAGAGATTTCGCCCCCATATCACATGGGGTGGGTGTAACACTCAGATAGAGATATCCCCCCAGTTCTACGGATGATGACCAGGGGTAGGGATTGCTACCCGGATGTCATGGGGTAGGGGTGTTACACCGACAACATACCGTCTACTCGATCGCTCTATTACACGGGGTAGGGATGATCCCCCGGATGGGTCGAGTACTGATGGAGTCACAGCTCTACGCCGGAGGTTGGCCCCCCGCTCAGCTTCCTCCCGTACACTGGTGACGATGTCTGACCGGCGACAGAGGTGACCATGTCATTGCACCATGTGCATACGTATTTCTTTACAATTGCTGTATGTGGTTGTTGCACATGATTTACATGCACATTCAGGAGACCCTTTTTCATGGTCTTGATGACCCTGCATCGCTGGTATGTTTGTTCTACTTCTCGGATTTGCTTTATTTAGTATGGATAGTACCTGTGATATTTTGATAGTTGTATCTCTATTGCTAGCTTAGACTATCTTGCATATATATGAGTTATCAGCTGAGTTCTTTGAACTCACCCCGTAGCTCCTTGTTTTTATTTCAGGTTGATCGCAGGAGGGTCCAGCTGCCAGTCCCATCACCTTGCGTTGAGATGTTTTCTTGATTTATAGTCCCTGTATTGGGTGTCGGTACTGTGTATTTGCTTTATTATCTTCCGCTGTGTTCTTATTCGATTTGGTTGTACTTTTGTGTGCCGTGGAGGCCCTTGTGTCTTTTGACTTTGTTGTTAGTCATACCGGTATGCACGTCTTTCTTGGTTTTGTACGCTAGTTTGGTGTTTTGGTCTTGAGTTTGTGAATTGTCCGCCGGGCGTGGGGGAAGCTGGCCGATCCGTATCGGTCGAGCGACTCCTCGGGGCGTGACAATCAACCTAGTGGGGCCTAACACATAGGCCATGTCCTAACCCAAGTGGCTATGAAACGAGTGAAAGGAACGAGACACGACACATGTAACTGCTAAAAGCTTCAGAAGTGGTTCTGGAATTAACTATGACTTTCCGGTTAATTCAGGATCATGATGTAGTATTGATGCAACCAAACCCATGATGAAGCCCAACATAACCCTTCCAACTTCAAAGAGGCATAACTTTTGACTCGGGACTCGGAATCAAACTTTGTCGATGGCCACGCATTGAGAATTCGAAAATCTATGTTTGTTACAGATGAAACTATAACTGCTAATTTTTTGCCCCAAACTCCACCGTTTAAACCCTTTTTATAGCCTTTTTGTTATTTTTGATAATATATCATTTTTGTTTTTAGGGTATTTAGAGTATTTCTGATATTTCTGATATTACCAAAATTATCCTAAATACCTAAAAAATGAAAATTATCAAAAATAGCAAAAGTACCCCGAAAAGAGTTAAAACGGTGAAATTATGGTCCAAAAATTAGCGGTTACGGTTTCACTAGTAACAAATATAAGTTTTGGAATTCTGAACATGTAGCCGCCGACAGAGCCTAATTCTGAGTCCCAAGTCAAAAGTTATGCCCTTTTGAACTATAAAGGGTCATATTGGGTTTCAACATGGGTTGGGCCTGTATTAGTCTCCCCGGGTTGAAAAGAACTTGTCCTCGAGTTCATAATAGCTTCATCAGTATTCACCGAGTACGGAGTCAAGTGATTTACGTCGAAGACATCGTACGTCTTCAAATGACTAGGAAGGCACAATCCTTCGTCTCCGATAGCTACTAGCCAAGTGTGGAAATGAAGCGATAATCATAGTTATTATATCACATTTTGTAGGGTATGTTATGAAGGCAAATTCACGAAGGATCTAAACCATATGAAAAATGTCACCAATGGGTTTAATGAAGGGTACGAAGGTCACATATAGATGTGGACTTAAATGTTCCTTCGTAATCTTCTTCATACAATACATGAATAAATTTGTTCCTGATAAATTATAGTGAAGGAAATGTTTGAAGACCTAAAATACATGATTTTAGGATGTTTACTATAATTGATAAGTCCTTCATGTTCCAAATGAATCTCACAAGTATAGAGGGAGTTTTATTGATGAAGAAGTACAAGATGTTGTTAGTCGATGAATAACAATCAACAAAGCTACATGTTAGACAAGTATATTTTAAGATTTTTCTTTTTTTTTTTTTGTTTAAGTTGGCTTTAAACTATTCCTAAACCTAGTCTATGTGGCGGCTCTTGGTGTAAGTTTGTTAAACCATTCTTCATTTTTCCTGTGGTAGTGTTGGCAGAGAGTGGAATGTTGAGTGGAAAAGTTATATGGGAAGAAAATAGTTCTCATGTCTTTTGACCAATAAATTTTTTCAATGCATGTTTCTCCTGCTAGTACAAATTCAAATGGATAATGATATAGGTTTAGTAGATAACCAGTCTTTAGGGTAGTCTTTAAAAGGAAGAACTTTATAGGATTGATAATTCATTGGCCGTTGTGGTATCCTTTAAGCTGGTGCAATAATTAACTCACGAAAGTCTTCTGTTAAAGGATTATAATTCCTTTTGGAGGAAGACTGCATATATTTACCACTAGAATCAGTGGCTACCATTAAGAAGGATTTTTCTGGTCTTCCCATCAGTTTTAAGTAAAGTACATATGAAGAAATTAGGGCCTAGTTTATCCTTAACTATGTTGAAAGCTTTATCTAAAGAGTAAAACCCTCGGTACGAAGGTTTTTCACAACCCAGATGGCAATTTTAACTTCATCCCAGTTTGAATAGATTCCTGCTTGAGTACTTGAAAATACAGCATAGCAAGCTAATTTCTTCCCAACCAGTTTTTGAACCATTGTCAAGAAGTAGTTAGAAAGTGCACTAACAATAGAAATTTTATGATTGAAAATTCATGTTGTACGAATATTCTAAATATTATCTATAATGCATTGTTGAATATGATCCAGCTTTGATTTGAGATCAAATTGAAACATATCTTCTTTTAGAGTGAACTACTGAAGTTCCTAATTCCCGAACTTCATAGTTTTAACTCCATAAGTTTCTTTTGCCGATCCATGTTTGATGGATAATTAATCTCTCTTCTTCTTGTATAAAACATAGGATATTAATGCAAAAGTCAGCATAATGTATCAGCTAGAATTATTGGTTCCTTTTATAGGATCCCAATTTACTTTTAATCCTCTATTGATAATTGCATCAACAAACTTAATCCATTGTTTAGATCTTAATCCTTTTCTAGTTCCATTAGTTTGCTGACTATATCTGACTATCATTCACAATCGGTTCTTATAGTGATTTCTGCCTTACTACAAATAAATAACATAAAAGAGTCAATACACTAAATAACTGCTAAGATTTCATAGTCTAAGGAGATCAAGTGTCATTTTTATTTATATTTTTCTGATGCATATCTGCAAAAGATTCCGAAGTTTTAGGATCGTATTTAGAGATTTTTCTAAATAAGGTTCCACCCCATCCTAATTCACATCTATCTGTTTCTATGAATAAGTAGTACAAGTACTATGAGTTGCTTTTCCATAGCTTTGATCTGTTTTACAAGATCAATATGGTTAAAATATCTTTGTCCAGTAGCTGAAATTTTATTATACAGAGGACCACTTATTTTTCCTATATCTTTTAGGTATGGTCTTGTATAATTTAAGAGTTGTACAAAAGATCGAATGGTTTTTATGTCTTCCATCTTGTTAGGAAACTCAAGTATCTTGGTGGAAACTCAAGTATCTTGTTAGAAATATGAGCTTGAAGGGGAAATTTTTCCCTATCCAATTTCAGTAGCTAGTTTCATTTTCTTTCTAAAAACTATTAACCCACGTTTAACAAATAAGTTAAATATTATATGAAGATGTGCATAGTATTTTTTTCTTAGTTTTGAAGAATACTAAGACATCATCTATATAGACACAAGTATAAGAAGTTACTTCTCTGAATATATTATCCATTTTTCATTGAAAATTTTGAGGAACTACATTAAGTCCAAATGACATTACTAGTCATTCAAAGTTATTAGTCATTCAAAGTGTCCTTCAGAATAAGAGAATGTAGTCCATTCTGTAGAAGCTGTATGTATTTAACTTGCCAAAATCTATATTTCATATCAAATTTAGAATGTCATTTTGAATTTTGATTTTTGTTAAGAAGTTGATCTTTATTTGGTATTTTATAACCATCTTTATGGCAATTGTCATTTACACGTTTATAGTTAAACATCATTCTGCATTTACAAGTAAATGCAGGACTATGCCTAGATTCATATTGTTGTATAGTGTCAAGATTTACTAATTGATTTCTATGCATTTTACATTCTTCTCTTTCCCAATTGATATATTTTAAATCTTGTGCTTTGAAGTGAGGTCAGGATTAATATTGTTTAATTTACCATAAATCCTCTCTTTCCCAATATTTAGTGGGATTTTCTCCTATAATTTTCAATTTTTCCAGCCTAGAGATTAAAGAGTCTTAAGTCTTCTTGAGTTTTAATTAGATTCAATAAGTGGGATTTACAAAATCTTGTTGAACCTCATTGTCTTGGTCTGAAAGTTCCTCAAAAAGATCCGTAAGGCTAGTATAGCCAAGTAAACTTAGTTTTCCTGCTGACTAGGGCCTTTTTACAGAACAGCTTGAGGTAGTTGGGTTTTTCGCTGGTGGAGGCAGTGGAGTTTCACCACACTTACTAGCACTAATCTATGATGGATATTCGGAAAGAATAGGGGCAATTACTGCAGTAGAAAGAAAGACCGCATAGTCTTTAGTGAGTAACAATGCTCCATAAAGAGCAATCAAAAAATTGAGTCCTAAGATTAAGTGGATAATTTTATGAGGCAATGGCCAGACCAATAATTGAGAAATTAAAATTGGAGCACTAAATGTGCCACAATTTGTATAGAAGCAAAGTTGAACATTCTTGACAAATTTGTTGCAAGAAAGTTTTTGGTCGTCGAATTGGGTACTAACCAATGGAGTGTTGGTGGTTTTAACTAAACTGGCTGGGAGAAATGAAAGTAGAAGGGCTTCATCAATCGTCGAGTTCATTGCTCCACTATCAAGAAAGGCATGTAAAGTGATTTCATATCCTTGAATATTCAAGGGGCATTGCACTTGTATATCAACTGAGTGTCCTAAATTATAGATACTTAGTGTTTTAATGAATATCATATATGTATCTTCAGTATCTTCCGAAATAACAATACCTTTCCCTTTGTTTAAGGAGAAATATTATTGCTTTCTTTAAGACTGGCTATGTTAGTCTCATGTAAATTCAGTCTTGTTTCAAGTACTGAGACTTGAGTTTCAAATAATATATTTCTTGTACTACCTCGAACAGTATAACTTGTGGGAATAGTAACTTGAAAGATTTGTTCTAAGCAAAGATTGCAACATTATTTCTTGTAAAATTTACAAGTTCCTCTTTTTGTGATTGAGAGGTAAAAACCATATATAAAACAAGGAATACTATCCGTTCCTTCTTTAAGTATTCATTCATGAGAGCAAGTTCTCTTATCAGATCTTAAGTCTGTTAAGTATTATAGTATAAACTGGTGATACATTAAATCAAAATCCTCTAATTGAGTAAGTGTTCTTCTAAGTCTGTTAGTTCATTTTGACAAAAAGGATGAGTCATGTCATATTTTTCAGCAAGCCCATAAGGATGTTGGAGAATGAGTTGACTAATATATAAGCTGAAGAAGAAGGTATTTCTTCCATATCTTCTAGCAAAATAATGGAGTAAATAGAAGATGTATCAAATACATCAGATTGTACTTCTACAAGTCTAAATTTGTACATCCTACCTGTTTGGCTTCTCTAGTACAGAGATTCTTTCTATTTGGACCAGTCTTCTTTGGCTTGTATTTCCTAACATGTTTATCCTTGTTATGATAAAGTTTTTTAGCTTTGCTCTTCCTCAGATAATAAATTTTCTTTGGCTTGGTTTTAGGTGTAGGAGTTATGTCTTCGCCTTCTATGTTATTTATAAACTCATATTTTGGGGCATATAAATCTGGCTACAAAAATCATATTGTTGATTTTTCAATTGTTTCTGTGTCTCGATATAAGTACATTTTTCTTTAAGTTTGTTAATGATATGTTGTATCCGCGAAAAGAATAAGGCTTTTATTTAGGGTATTTTAAATGAGTAATGTTGTGGCAATCGACTTACAAATCGACCAAGGCATAACATGAAACGAACAAAATGTTTCTCTTTGATCTAATTTTGGGAGCAGACAACTAATTAGTTGACTCAAATAAAATCAGTCGAAGTAGTCAACTGATAATCTCAAGTAGTTGACTAGTGTGCAATTGAAAACTAATTAAGTCCTTGATGTGACAGCAACTAAGAGCAACGATCTAAATGTTATCGATTATTGTGCAAGTAATCGATTGATAATGGTTAGTAGTCGATTGGTCCATGACTGCAACAAAAGAAGACTAAATTAAGTCGATTGATGGTATGCCATCAAATAAAATCAGTCGATTGATGTCAACCTTGAAGTTGCAAGAGACTATATATATATATATATATATATATAGGGGTTTAAAAGCATGAGAAGACGAATATTGAATCCTCATATTCTTGCTCACAAATTCTTCTTATACTAAGCTTTCATTGTTCTTCATTTTCCTCTCTTCTTGTAGTCAAAATTATCATACTTGTAAGAAGAGAATGTAAAAGTTTGTAAGAAGTTTCTCTACCTCCAAAAGAAAGAATTCTAAGGAGGAGAAAAGTGAGAAGTGGTTCGAGGACTTATCCATTTTAAGGATCATAGTCATGGAGTAGGGCTCCTTGGGAGGATAACCAAACCACGTAAATGAATTGTCTATTCTCAGGTTTTTGTTTTGTATATTGGTTTTTTTTTCTACTGCACTACAATCTTGTAGAAAGAAAGTGAACAAGTCTCTTCAACCGTCCTCTAGCCTCTTAATGGTCCTAATAGGATGAACAAAACACCACCCTTGAGTAAAGGTTTTCCTTCAATCTCCTTGTATATCGTTTCAAATGTTCGATACTGAAACACAATGAGTGAGAGGAGTTCAAATAGTTCAGTTGTACAATAGAAGGGGTGACTATCAAATTTTGGCTTTGATGCGCAAGGATCATTAAGTTGCACTTTTTAAACTAAATGCTGGTCCAAGTTGATCCACTCAGTCCAAATATCATTTGATCTTAGATTGTTGAGCAGAGTGAAACTGATTGGATAAATAAATCGAGAGGGGTTGGGTTTACAGGAAGTTGCTTGGAGATCAGGGCCGTATTTGAGACTTATGAAAACGAGGACCCTGGTCAGGCCTTTTTTTGTAAAGCCAAAGGTTTCTTTAGTTTTTTCCCTACTTTTTCTCTTTAAAAAAAGGACAACCTGGTGCATGAAGCTCCCATCATGCGGGGTCCAGGGAAGGGTCTATTGTACCAAACCTTACCCTACTTTGTAAGAGGTTGTTTCCAGGACTCGAACCAGTGACCTTTTAGGTCACAAGGCGGCAACTTTACTATTGCGTCAAGGCTCCCCTTCCCCTACTTTTTCTCTTCCTAGATAAAATTCTGCAAATTTCTGAATACCTTCTACTAAACACACACACACACACACACACACACACACACAAATCTAGAGTGGATTGAAATAAGAACACTACCATGTGGCATGTAATTGAGTAAATAATAGAAAAAAACAAAGATTTTCCAGTTGCAAATCCGATGACTTCGCAAAATCCACCATTCATTGCAAGGAAATCTAAGAACTAGTTAAAGCTGCACAAGATATGACTAAAACAAACGAAAACGAAAAACGGGAACGAGGAAAGAGAAATCAAAGGAACCGATTACATCAAAACATCTGCAGAAGTACATCATATATTGCAACGGCAAGTAACTTACGAAAAGAAAAAAAAACAAAATATTGAATCAGGAGAAGTCACGATAGGAAAAGATCAAGCTGCAGATCCAAGGTGAATCAATATCTCGGAGGTCATAATAAGGAATATTTTTGCAGCGAACTTCTCATCTGATACCGTGAAACAAAAAAAAACAAAAACAAAAACAAAAAACTTAAGGACAGGTATTGCAAGGACCAAAGAGATCACTCGTCAAATCACTAAATTGAACAAGGATAATGAACATTTTTCATCTGTATAGCGAAACAATTTGAACAAATTATTCGACTGCGGAAGAATATTAGGTAAACGAGCTTACTGCTTGCTTGATTCTCGAGGCAAAGGAGCTAACGGTGGAAGAAGATGGAAGGCGTTGAAGGAAAGATGGAAAAGCTCGAGGCGGCCAGAAAAGTCAACAAATGGTAGGTGTTTCGGCTTGTTTACCAAATGGAGCGCTCAGATTGCATACTTTGGTGTCGCACACAGAATAACCAGACAGTCTTTTAGGCGATAACTACAGTTCGGATCCTCTGTCCCCAATTCCCTCTGTCCTCTGTTCCGAACAAAACGAAAAGAAAATCGCGTGCAGCTCACGTGACTTCGCCTCGCGTGAAGAAGCCGAACCACGTCCCCTCGCACACAAAAACCCCGCTTGTGCCCTAAATCCTCGCCAAACTCCGCGACTCGGCGAACGACGGCGCACCCACTCCCCAGCCCCGCGCGAAGTCTACTGCTGCCCAGCCCAGCCCCGGCGATCGCGCGCCAAGATCTCGGAGTGCCCAGCCTCGGCGAGCTCCCCCCTTCTCGATCGAGTGCCAAGATCAGCCCCCAAGAGCTCCTCCCTTCTCTCCTCTCCCAGCCTCGGCGTCGGCGCCGTCTCCTGAGGCCGTTCCCCAGCCCCGACGTCATTTTTATCCCTTCGCGTGCTAGCCAGCCCCCGCGTCGGCGTCGGAATCCTGAGGCCCAGCCCCAGCCCCGGTGACATTTTTCTCCAACACCGCGTGCTCCTAGCGCCGATCGCGTGCTCCCAGCGCCGATCGCGTGCTCCCAGCGCCGATCGCGTGCTCCCCAGCCCCCGCCCTTCTCCCCTTCCGGCGAGCTCCCCCCTTCTCGATCGCGTGCCAAGATCAGCCCCGGCGAGCCGGTGCCTAGCCTCTCTGCGAGACGAACTGTAACTCCTGCTGAAATTGCCCTAACACTGCCGACGTCGTTGATTGCTGCTTGGATCCTTTTGAGGTTTTAGACCACTAGGCATGCACCATGGAATGGAAGTTTGTATTGACATATCGAAAGGACCTCTTTGTCCAAGTTTCATCTAATTTGGAACGCTGAGTTTGGAAGCATACTCTGTGAACTTAAATCTAATTTGGAACGCTGAGTTTGAGTGTATAATATGACTTGTGGATGTTTTCATTGTATTTACTGAACAATTGTGTTCTCCCTTGTCATTCACTTCTCTAATTTCTTGCTTAAAGACCTGCTTTTGATCTAAACCTGACAATGTTTGTTGAACTCATTTTCACTTGTATTCTGGGTAGCTAATGCCACTTCTATGTCAAGTTGATATTTTAGCATGGTACCTTGCTGTTCCTTGTGATTTAAGTTTACCAAAACAGTTCTGCTCTTTGTGGATGTCTGTTCATCTTTGTCACACAAAATTGAAATATCAGTTGTCTAGTTCAATTCACCAATAACAAATAGCAACAGCAATGCTTTAGGCATCTTATTTATCTCTCTATTTCCATTGTTTTCTCCGTTAAGATGTCACGAGTTAATTTGGTATTTTTGTAAGTGAGACATTAAGATGTCACGAGTTAAATTGCTCTTACATCAGGAACCCGGAACTGTCTTAGTCGATACATGTCAAAATATTGCCAATGAACTTCAACAGTTTTTGTCATAAAATTAGAACATTATCTGCGCATTTTGTCTTCATTATCTATGTCAATTGATATATGGCATTTAAATTTTAGTATTTCCAAACCAAACCACAACCATTTCGTTAAATAAAATTTCAAACTAAAACAAATAAAAACTTCCGATTACATGCTTTGGAAAGTATGATCAGAACAAAGGGAGTCGGGAAAGTAATCAAGATATTATTCAACAGATAAGATAATGACATGTGAGAAGGCTTGCAAGGGATCTCTTATCAGAACACGATCGTCTTGTTTACTTCGTAAGGTAGCACTCGAAGTTCACAATATGATTTAATTGCTTGTGCAAGACACTGCTTCTCGAGGTTCTCAGATTTCTGCACCAAGCGCTGTAAAGTATCCCTGTGAGAGACTCTCTCTACCTGCACCATTTAAGCAAAGCAAAGAATTTCAGACTGCCAAGTGTAAAATATTTAATCAATGTAATAAACCATCATTGATTTATATTATTTAGTAATATAGCCTTTAATAGAACTCAATGGAGAAAAGATTCATTAAGGACAAAACATGGCTAGATAATGGTGATGATAAAAGCATTTTGGATATCATGTATACACCACTATAAGCATTCTGAGAACCAATTGACTGATCTAGGAATATAGACAAAAACAAAAATCCACTAAATGTTCATTATCTTCAAGCATCTAAAGATACCAGAAGAAAAGAGATTTTTTGGGGTTTTAACAGAAGAAACAATTTCGTGTAAAAATTCAGCAGAATAGAAAAGTGTTTCCATTCAATAACTTGCATAAATGTTTCGTATCAACTCTCAACAATGACACGTTTGGTTATGCCTTGGAAACAAAATAAACATTTTTTAAGTTTTTATAATTCACCCCGCTGCATGTGTTGATCCCAATATAATAACATGGAACTTGAACTCGATATAATTGTTCTAAGAGGAAGAGCCATTTATATGCATATTAATATATGCATAACTAATTTAGATAAGAAACCTGATTTTATTATTATTATTTTTTTTAAAGTAGCATATTGATAAAGCTACAATTAATAATGTTGGTGATTAAAATGGAAAGAGGTTTCTAAAGTCTTGTGTGATTATAGTCTCTCTCTCTTAGGGAAATTTTTTTTATAGTTCTATGGTGCAAAATAATGATTTATGAGCTTAGGGTGTCAGACTGTCAGTATGATTAGGATCTAGGGTGTCAATATGATTAGGATCTAACGCGGTAAGTACCAAAGAAAGAATGCTAAAATTAACGAAGAATTAGTAAAATAAAATAAAATAACTTTTATTAGGGAACAATTAGTTTTAATGAGAAAGTGAAAGAAACTATGTCAGATAATATGAATATATCCAAGAAATAAAGCATGAGAAACAAATTCTGATTAAGGATTTAGCAAAAGAATATCACCATCTGTTCAATAATTGGACCAGCATCCAGTTCTTCAGTAACAAAATGAGTTGTTGCGCCAATAAGTTTCACCCCCGCGTCAAAAGCCTGGATTGACATAACACATTTACAAGTTAACTCGCAGCCAAGTGATATCTAAGAAATTGAGTTTAAAAAATTAAATAAAGTACATAAAAGTGAGACCTGCTTAGAAGGGCGTCCACCCCTAAATGATGGAAGAAGGCCATGATGAATATTAATTACATCTTTACCATAGCTCTCCAAAAAATTTCTTGATAGTATCTACAATCGCTTTTTAAGGGGATAAGAAAATAGTATTTCAAATAATATATTAATTGCTTTAGTCAAGATTTGCATAATTGATTGAACATCTTAAAATTCAGTTCCAAAACTTCAATATTAAAAGATACAATTAACATTATAAGAGAACAGAGATCAGGAAAGGGCTGGAAGTAAAAAAACAACAACAAAATCAAAGGACAAACCTGCATATATCTTGCAAGTATTATAAAATCAGTATCTTTAACCAACTTCAGGATCTCTGGTTCTCTTTTATTTTCCTCACTCATTGGCAAATAATGATATGGAATCCCATGTCTTTCAAGAAATCGAATAACGTGTGTATTTAGAGCCCTTTCGTGATTACTGTGTCAATTTAGAGAATTTTTAGTTCACATACTGAAAATTTGTTGAAAAGAGAAGACGTACAATGTGGCACACCTTATTACACAACTGATATCAACAGGTGGAAGTTTACCCTCTTGCCATCTATATAGCAAATCTACCAAACAATGTTCCTGTATAAAAGAATAATTCTTTTTGAACAAACGGATACATGGAAAATAGAAATTGGCTATTTAAGAGTGCAGGGGATGAATTGTGAATCAAAATACATTATATTTACTGCTACATATCTTTGCATCAAGAATGTAAGGTTTTCTGATAAAAGCCATAACATTAAAAAGTATGTAGATTTTTTTTTTCAAGAACCATGGAACAGATAAGTTTACTGGGATTTGGAATGCGTTGGCGGCCGGAAGGGGAGAAGGGCGGGGGCTGGGAGCACGCGATCGGCGCTGGGAGCACGCGATTGGCGCTAGGAGCACGCGGTGTTGGAGAAAAATGTCACCGGGGCTGGGCCCCAGGATTCCGACGCCGACGTAGGGGCTGGCCAGCACGCGAAGGGATAAAAATGACGTTGGGGCTGGGGAACGGCCTCAAGAGACGGCGCCGACGCCGAGGCTAGGAGAGGAGAGAAGGGCGGAGCTCTTGGGGGCTGATCTTGGCACGCGATCGAGAAGGGTGGAGCTCGCCAAGGCTGGGCACTCCGAGATCTTGGCGCGCGATCGCCGGGGCTGGGCTGGGCAGCAGTAGACTTCGCCGGGGCTGGGGAGTGGGCGCGCCGTCGTTCGCCGAGTCGCGAGGGCACGCGATCGTCTGCGAAGGAGAGTTCGGCGAGGATTTAGGGCACAAGCGGGTTTTTGTGTGCGAGGGGACGCAGTTCGGCTTCTTCACGCGAGGCGAAGTCACGTGTGCTGCACGCGATTTTCTTTGTCGTTTTGCGTTCGGGACAGAGGGACAGAGGGAATTGGGGACAGAGGATCTGAACTGCGATAACTAAGCCAAATCAAGTCAAATTTTGAGATAGTGAAATTTGATTGATAAAATAATTGAGCCAGTTCAAATTTAAAATAAATCAAATCTTTTAAATAATTATTTAAACTTAATTTATTTTTTTATAAGTATGAGCTGCAGCTTGATTTGTTTGATTAATTAAATTTTTTGTTGATTGATTAATCATTAACACCATGTTTGGAAACATTTTAAGTAAGGAATTGAAATTCAATTCCGGTCGGAATTGAATTACATCCGGAATTGAATTCCAATTCTTATGTTTGGAATGAATTGTAAAAACAAAATTGAATTCAATTCAATTGTTATACTTTTACGATTGTATCCTACGAGGATGGAACCGGAGCAACTTTAATTTGTTTTGTGAGGGGGCGATTTGGTAATTTAATTCGTTTAAGTGAATTCCTTTCACAAATCACATATGTTAAGGTGTGATTTATTTTGAGGGGTTTGAAAGGAATTGGAACTCAATTCCTTAGCAATTCCTTCCTGAAAATTACTACCAAAGGATAGAATTAAATTCCAATTCCCAAAGGAATTCTAATTTCTTCCTTTCCAAACAGGGTGTAAGTTTATTGATTTATTTTAAAAGGTTTTTTGTTTGTTTAATACGTTGATAAAAATTTTATTAATAAATATGATTTATAAAGATGTATTTATAAAGATGTACATAAATATTATTCGCAAATATTAACGTATTAAATATATATGTGTTCGAGCTTATTTATTTTGTTTAACAAGTTATTCAAACTTATTTATTTAATTAATTCTATATTTATTAAACGAACATAAAAAAAGCTCTTATAAGATCGAATACCAAATTTATTCATGAACGTTCCATTAATTAAAACCCTATCATCTTTCCCTATTTCAGTCTTAAATTACAATTAATAATTCTTTTATTTAAATAGAATGTGACTAGATCAATTAAATAACATAAAAATTAGAATTAAAAATATCTCATTGAATTCATAATGATCTCTTAAATTTATTTATATATTTTTTATTTTAAAACTTTAAAAATATTAAAGAAAATTAATAAACTTTAAAAAATATATAGAAATACTTTTTAAATTTTTATTATTCAATATGCCACTGCAATAAAATAAAGAAAAATGAAATAAAATTAATTTTAAAAATAAAATAAAAATTTAGTTATTTTATGAAGGATTTTAATATAAAAATCATTAACGACGTTAAAATTTTTAAATTTATGTCAAATTAATATTATTTATTCTGATAATCTCCTTAAGTTATTTATATACTTTTTAAAAAAATTAAGATCGATGAATTTTCATTAAAAAAACATTAATGGCTCTATAAAGCTCAATTTTATTCTAAATCTACATTTGTACTCTAAATTTATCTATTTTTTTAATTTTAGAATCTCAATAAAAAATAAAAAAATATTTTGTTTTTTAATAACTAATTACAAGAGAAAATAAGAAAGTGAAAAAATTAAAAATTAATGAGCTACTTTGATAAATTTTTTTCAAAGTCAGAATCATTCGTTAAGGCTAAGAATATTTGTTTTATTGTGTGTTTTGTTGTCTTGCAAGTACCTGAAGTTGGAGGCAAGATAGGAGAAGGAAATACAAAGCAAAGCTGCCTGGGAATGTCATCCAGGGCGCCTGACTAAATCAAGCGCCCAAGCTTGTTGGGCGCCCCAGTTGGGGCAGCTCACTCCCAGGCGCCTGGGAAAGAAGGCTTATCCACGCTGCGAGTTCTGTGCGACGGATGAAGCTTTGATCGCTACGTGGCAGACGCCCAAGACACTACTAGGGGTTCAACCTCTCAATGCAAGACACCAATTTCCACATCAATCTTAGCATTCTCTGCAAAGAAAAAGCACTCAAGTCGAAGCTCAGACTTCCAGAGTTGGCCGAGTTGTTTTGGTTTGCTTTTTATTTACGTATTAATTTCTTTTATTCCTTGCTTGTAAACAAAACTGTAAAACGAGTTTCTCCACCTCCGGAAAATCCGAAAAGGAGACCATTAGTGGACTCACGATTGAGTGTTTAGGCCTTGGACGTACTGACCCTGAGGGTTAAGAACCAAGTAAAACCCGCGTGTCAATTATGGATTGTCTTTCTTGTTTTATTATTTTCCACTACGTACTAACCTGATAGAAAGACGATTAACGGGAGTTTTCCGACGTACTTCCGAAGAATTTTTCAAGTCGATATTCACCCCCCTCTATCGACGGCACTGATCCTACAAGTGATATTAGAGCCCGGAAGCTCTTCACCGGACCAACAGCCGAAGGAGCAAAGACGCCAGGAATTGAGGGGGAGCAAGGGTGAATCAGGTATTTTAAATTATATCAAATTTCATATAATATGTTTTAAGTGTAGAGAGAAAAGACACTATAAAAATCAGTGCCCTACTCGTAAGAATCGTTCGTTACCTCCCGCGGCAAAGGAGGTACTAGCGCTAGGAGTCCGGAGGAACAAGAGTCATATCCAATGCTTCAAATGTCAAAAGCATGAGCACTACAAGAACCAATGTCCGTCCAAGGTACAAAAAATTAATTTTGGCAATAAAATTCAATTTCCTGCACAATTATATCATTCAAGTAATTTAGATAATTTTTCTGATAAGTTAGATTTTTTGCATAACCAGCTTAATGTATTACATAACAATTATCAAACATAAAAAATGTTAACATATCGAACATTAATTCTTTAATATTTAATATTAATGCTAAAATTTTCGAACTTAATAATAATTCTTATAAAGTCAAGGATAATAATACTTTAATATCTGATAATTCTAATGTTAAGGATGATAATAATGTCTTAATTAGTAATAATTCTTCTGATAATTCTGAGGATAAAGATGAAATTATCATTAATAATCTTTCTGAGAATCCTAATAAAATAAGTGTTGATAATACTAATATGTGTCAAAATAATATTGATGATTATCCTGAAGATAATGGTGAGGATAATAGTCAATCCTTAGTTAATTTTACTGATTTGGAATATAATACTACAAATTTAATAAATAACCCTGAAAATTATCTATCTATTTTGAAGATAATAACACAACTCTTAAAAATTCTGAATTCAACCCTGAAGGTGAAGAAGAATGTGATTCTGAAAATGAATAAGAGTATGATTCTGAAGATGAAGAGGAATTTAGTAGAATTAAATCTATATTCAATAGGGCTTACAAGAAATCAAATAAAATAGAAGTAAAATAGAAGTGTTAAACAAAAATGAAAACTTAAATTCAAAAGAAAGCTGGATGAATCAGAAATTGTTGAATTAATGGAAATAATGCAACTAGACACAAAATTCTTAACAACGTTAATTAGTTAATTTTAAACCTTCAATTAATTATTAATTAATTAAATCATAATAACTTAAATCTTAATTAATTCTTAAATCATAATTAATCCTTAATTAATCTTAAAACTTTAATTAATTCTAAATAATCTAAACCTTAATTAATTTTACCTTTAATTAATTCTTAATAATTTTAACCTTAATTAATTTCTACTTTAATTCATTCTTAATAACTTAAACTTTAATTAATCCTTAATTAATCTCAATTTTAACTAATTCTTAATAATTTAAACTAACTAATTCATAATTAATTTTTTTAACTCTAATTAATCTTTAATAATTTTAACTCTAATTCTTATCAATTTTAACTCTAATTAATTCGTAACAATTTTAACTCTAATTAATTCATAACAATTTTAATTCTAATTAACTCGTAATAATTTTAACATTAATTAATTCTTAATAATTTTAACATTAATTAGTCCATAATAATTTAAAATTTAATAATTTTAACCTTAATTAATTTCAATTTTAATTAATTATTACAACCTCATTAATTCTTAATTCAATTATCAAATTTTAATTAATTAACAATTCATTTTCTTAATTCAATAAAATTCACGAACTAAATTCTAATTAATTATGTTCAGATATGAATCTAAATAAAATTTTACTCAACTGAAACATCCAACTAAATAACTATAAATATGTCAAAGTGAGTTGACATATTCACGGGTTCACACGGTATGTATCAAATCGAGAATTTGATACTTTATTAGAAACCTAAGTAAAATATTTTGACTTGATTCAGGGCCGTCTCAAGATTACTCGAGGCCCTAGGCAAAAAAAAATAATTAGGTCTTTAATATTTGATAATGGCAGGTTTAATTTTTTTTAAAAAATAAAATATTAATTTTTAAAAATAGATTTTTATATGAAATTTAGTTTTCTAACTTTTTTTTTTGAGATGTAAAAATATTAATTAAAGTTTTATATTCAAGTTATAATAAGAATTTTTTTCAATTGATAAAATTACTAAATTATAAAATCTTCTAGTAAAAATTCAATTGGTTTTTTTATTTAAATTTTCAATTATATTATATTATGAGTTTTTATTTTTAATATTAGTAATAAATCTTTCAAATGTAGCATTTTGAGATTTAATAAACTCTTCTATTTTTTCATACTTTTTGTATATCCAGAATTATATTTTTTTAGCAGACATATTTATATTCAAATAATAATAATAATAAAGAAAATATAAATTTCTACAATTTTATCAAAATAAAATTATTTAAAATTAAAGAAAAAACCTGATTTATACTGTGCAATTTCAATTTGATGATGTTTCAAAGTTCGATTATTACCTTCACAAATATAATATAAATAAATAAATATGAAATTTTATAATAATTTGATATTTAAAATAACTACTATTCTACTTTATATTTGTATAGATAAAAAAATTCTAATTTAAGTTCTTATTTCTTATAGAGGAAAAAGAAAACGCAAGAAAAAAGTCGTTTTCTCTTTCTTTGAGAATATTAGTAGAGGGTCCGTAAGAGGAGATCAGGAAAAAAATGCAGCAGAATGAGATTAGTACAGAACTATTGATAGACTAGGGTTTCATCAAGTTACAAAAAATGTTGAAAAAATAAAATGAAAAAGTAATAAAATTTCATTTAAAATGGTAGAAGGGAAAATAATTAAATGCATTTAATTGATAAGAGAATGCAATTAAATGTGAAGGGAATGCAATTGGAGAAGGGAATACAATTAATAATGAAGCAAATTAATAAGGAAATGGTAATTGAAGTTAATAATCTCATCATGACATTAATGATAGATTTTATAAAATAATGATATTTATTATTTTTTAGAATTATTAGGCCCTAATAAATTAGGGGCCCTAGGCATAGGCCTTAATGGCCTATGCCTTGAGCCGGCTCTGACTTGATTGACTTATGTATAAATGTCATATTCATGCATCTGCTTATTTTTTTTTTTAATATCTGCCATGTCATTCATGTTTATTTTTCTGCATTATTTAGAACGATTAGATAGGAAAAAGATTGGTTGATACTTGTCTAACCTAGTACCAGGGTGGGGCGAGATGATAGTGTTAGGATCTGGGATGGCTAGAGAGAGGGGTGTGAATAGCCAACCACCAAAACCTTTGCTCTTTTTCTTTCTGCACTCAGGTTAGCAGCGGAAAAACAAAACACAATAGAAAGAAAACAGAATAGACACTAACACAGGAGATTTACAATGTTCGGGGATAACTTGCCCCTACTCCTTGGTGTGCCCATGAGGTGGGCGATTCCTTGATCTTCGACAAATCAGACCCCGGAATGAAACCGGCTAAGAATTTCTCCTTCTTGGTGGGGTAACCTCTCCATAGACAATCTCAGAAGTAAATCAAAATAAGCACAGGAGACTTGAGAAGAAGCTTACAGATGCAACCTTAAGCACAAGCACAGAAAGATCAAGCATGAAGAATTTGAATACAGAGCACAGCACAACCCAACACAAGACCCTTCACTCAGTTCTTTGTTCTCGTTGTTGTCTGATACAGGTCTCTGCTTCGCCAACCTCTTCTTCTTAACTCTTTCTTCTGCACACACCCAGGCGTAACCCACTGACCCCCTTTGAGCTCACTGAAGTCCTCTTCAGCTGAAGCTTCAGGTCAGTCATCACCCACTGACCCCATCTGAGCTCTCAGTCTACCTCCTTAGCTGAAGCTTCAGGTCGTCAGGTGTCGTGAAACCTGCAAGTGTATACCAAACAAAAAGACACCAGAGAAAGCCACCCTTGACCTTTCTCCTTGCTCCTTCATTCGAATATCGAAGCCCTGTGTTATCTGCACACTTCCAGAATCATTAGCGAAGCAAATCAGAAGCGAATCAGAAGTTTGACAATCATTCGAATTAAAGTTCTGAGGGGTTAATCGGTCACCTTGACCGATCAGACTCCCTCCTGACTAATCAGACTCCATTCTGATAGATCCAGTGAAGTTCTGGTCGGTCTCACTGACCAATCAGAGGTTAGGGATCGGTCACCAGACCGATTACAAACCTTATTGGAAGTTCAGGGTTGAGAGGGTCAAGACCCCTGATCGGTCTCACTGACCGATCAGCCAAGGCCTGATCGGTCAACCTAACCGATCAGCCAAGGTCTGATCGGTCCAAGTGACCGATCATGCCACTTCCTGACCGATCAGGATCCATCCTGATCGGTCCAGGATGGCTCTGATCGGTCGCACTGACCGATCAGGGCTTCTTGTGATCGATCCCTTGATTGATCACAAACTTTTTGTGACCTCACATAATGTTTTCTGATCGGTCACCAGACCATTCAGAAAACATCCTGTTTACTCAGAAGCCTTCCGGATTGGTCAACAGACCTATCAGATATCCTGGATCGGTCCTGTGACCGATCTAGAATCAAGGGAGTTTGTGGCAACTCCCTGATCGGACTTCAGACCGATCCAACCAACTCACTTGATTAATTCATGGCCCAATCCTGACCATGACTAACTCAAGTTAGACCCTGAGTCTAGAGAATAGGCTCCCTTGCCTTCTCTGACTCAGTCTAGTCCAGAGAACGAGCTACCGAGCCCTCTCAGACATAAATCCAAAGAACAAGCTACTGAGCCCTCTCCGACTCAATCTTGTCCAGAGAACGAGCTACCGAGCCCTCTCTGACCTAAGTCCGAAGAATGAGCTGCCTAGCCCTCTCTGACTCAATCCGCTCCAAAGAACGAGCTACCGAGCCCTCTCTGACCTAAGTCCAGAGAACGAGCTACCTAGCCCTCTCCAACTTAATCCGGTCTAGAGAACGAGCTACCAAGCCCTCTCCGACTCATCCCGGTCCAGAGAACGAGCTACCGAGCCCTCTCTGACCAGTACACTTAATCCGAACTTAACTATCACCCAACGGAACTTAAATCGATGTCAACATCAAAACAACAATCAGGTCAGACTGCATCAACAATCTCCCAGACTGCATCAACAATCTCCCCCTTTTTGTTGTTTGACAATACGATTTAAGTTTAGGTATTAAGTGAGAATAGGAGTCAAGTTCTGTTGGGACCGGGTGCATGCCGACGCGGACACGTATTGTAATTGTTACATAATTACATGCAGCGGAAACAAAAGCATGAATAATTTCCTAAATTATTCTAACATATATCCTAAGCATGCAATGTGTGCACATAATCGTAATATAAAATTTTTGCAGAAAAGGAAATTACTCTACGAATTACCTTGCGTAACTTGGAAGAAGGGACGAAATCCAACCGTTAGCGTCCCTTGAAAGCTCCGCCTCTATTCGTATCCACGCCGAGTATCGTCGGGATGACTTCGCTAAGCCACGAGTTTCGTGTTCACGAGAACTACTAGATTCTCCGTGAACACGACGAAAACTGAGAGAGTAATCAAATCGAAAGACTCACCACCAAGGTTGGCCGAAGAGGAAGATCGTCGCAAGGAAGAACTTCATCGCCTTGATGCTTCTCCTTGTGCTCACGGCAAGAAGAAAGAAGGAAGGCCTATGGCCGGCCAAGAGAGAGGGAGAGAAGAAGAGGAGAGAGCCCAAGCAATTCTTGGATGGATCATCTTCCATGACACCCCTTGGGTCCTTTATATAGGGAGAGGTTTCTTAATTCCCAAGCAAACCTCTCTTTGATTATGGAATAATTTCTCAATCAATCCATAATCAAGGCTCTCATGATCAAGCTTCCTCTTCTTGATTATGGAATAATTTCTCAATCAATCCATAATCAAAGCTCTCTTTCTTTTGTCATGATTATATAAAATTTATAAAACAAACCAATCATTGGTTCATTATATAAAAATTTATAAACAAACCAACCATTGGTTCATTATATAAATTTTATTAAACAAACCAACTCATGGTTTATTATATAAAAATTTATATATATAAAATTTATATAACCTTTTATAAAATAAACCAACCTTTGGTCTATTTTATAAAACAAACCAAAATAGCCTTATCCTCTTATGGTGGTGGCCGACCATGACAAGAAGAGAGGAGGTCACCTCCTTGGCCGGCCCATCTAACCCCAATTGGATCAAATTCCTTAATGAATTAAACTTATTTAATTCACCCATTAAGTCTTTAAAAGACTTAGTCATTCTATGCTTCCGATGCGTCTGAAATAAATTCAGTTTTGACTATTGTTTGGACTTACCAAACATAGTCTATCTCGATTGGAGAATCCAATTCTCAACTCATTTTAAATCCTTTGAATTACTCGTTATGCGTGTGACCAAATAGGCTTTCAATTTATGTTGGCCGTCCATAAATAACTAATTAATTATAGAACGATCATGAGTGGCACCTTGTAGTACATCATGATCCCCAATTAATTGAAAGATCAACGGTTGACCTCAGAAATGATTCTGAAACCTTTCAGCAGCTATAATGAATCGTGCCTCATTCCCTTCACCATCTTATACCCACTTGGTTAAGGACATGGTCTATGTGTGTCAGTCCCCACTAGGCTGACTACGTCACACTTAGCCTAAGTAACGTTTCCTCGTCCTATGAATTCTAATTACTCTCATGTATTTAAGAGATTCATACTCTGAACATGTCATGCTCTGGCCAGAGGCTTCGAGTAACAATCCGACGATAGGCCTCGGGTATACATCTCCTCGCAAGGAGTGGTGAATCCTTTGTAGGCTGTTCAAACATCTTCGGGCACTTCGGCTTATACCCAATCATCCTGGGTCCACACCTCCTTGGAGATGCTTGCTTAAGATGTCAAAGTATAAGTCTCCATGACCAAGATGACTTGAACACCGCAAGTCAAAGGAACATCGCACTTAAGCTGCAGTAAGAACTTCACTGACATATCTATATGTAGACTACCATATGAAGTTTTACAGCTAGTCACTCCAATGAACTAGTTCCGTTAACTAGCATTCATGTTTATCTCCGGACATCTCAATGTCACCAGTCAGTGAGAATCAGCTGATTAGAGAATAACCCATGCTAGTCTCAACAGAATTGATAGTGTCCGTATTTATCAATTCATCGACTAGGGACAATTTCAATACTTCACAATTGCACATGTAGAGATAATCACTAGTTGTGAATTCATCACAAATTCTCTCATGCTGTGAATTGTATTGCGGACATTCAGTAAATGAGCTTAAGATCTTAATCAAATAATCATGTATACTCAAATAGTGAATATTCATTTATTAAAATAAATGATTACAATCATAAGGCGATTGCCTTAGGACACTTCTCTCATATCACTAACAAGTTCATTATTGCAAGAGAATCATAATCCTCCCCCTACAATAGTTAAGTTCGTTAACAGGTGAACAAACCCTAAACTTAACTAACCATCCTCTCCCCCTTTGTCAAACACCGAAAAGGATGTAGACTGGTTATTAAGTTTAAAAATCTCCCTCTTAACACAAGGGTCTCTCCCCAAAAACAAAGAGTAATATGTGAAAGGCATATGAGAGGCATATAACATAAATATAACATGACAAAACACTCATATGCATCATATGTCAACGGAGTAAGGAATCAAATAGAGCTGATGACTAAAATAAACACCAAAACAAACAAGCATAGCATAACATAGTCAGAAGACATTATCAATCAATAGTCATAAGTCAACGTCTACATCAAAAATACATCAGTCCTGATCATCAGGAGCATGTGGGACATCAAATTGCATCGGATGGAATGCAGGTGTGTCGGTGCCAGTAGGCATAAAGCTCCCCGGGGTAGTGCTGCTTGATGGCTGATACCCAGGAAATGACTGCGGGGGTGGATAACCTACCATCCACGAGCGTAGCTTGTCACGCATCTCCTATTGTACACGAACCATCATCGAGATGTCAGACTGCATCGCCTGCTGCTCGAGCTCCCACATATGAAATCGATGGTCCATGGTCTGCTCGAGCTCAGCAATCTACCATCATAGGTCAGACTCTGGCTCGTAATCATCCTCAGCTGCGGTCGCACTATATCCAGCGGGACCTGCGGCAACCTGAACAAGTGGTGCCCGTGGTAGCTCCCCAAGACCCCTGTCATCCTTCCACCATATCCCCCGAACATCAGCAATGATGCCAGACTTGGAAAACACACGTTTTCCAAGTCGACAATCTTGCCGAACCATCGACACAGTCCTACCTTTTGACACATCAATACCGACTGACTCGAACCAGTCAGTAATGATGTGACCAAAAGACATATATATTGTACGACGCCCGGGATCATTATAGGAGATAATGGAATAGAAAATGCTCGCCATGATGTCAAAGTCAAGGTGGCGATCCATCCCATAAAGCATCAAGCAGTGGTAAGGACGGATCTCCGCTAGGGGTTTTGAAGTGATTGGTAAAAGACAGTTGGTGATAATCTTGAAGAGGACATAATCAACAGCGGAGAGTCGAAGGGCAACAAAATGATTTAAGAGTAAAGTTTATTTTATTATAAATATTCCGCTGCGCTCAGATACGAATTTATTCCAACTACCAACAAATTCCTAAGATTTTAGGTGGAATAGGAATTGTAATTCTTTCCACTTCTCGAGGTATAATGACGGATCGAGAAGCTCGACGAGAAAAAATTGGAGGCGAACTTTTGTTATATATATGGTGATGCTCCTCCTCCGGTATTAATAGACATTAGGTACCAAAAGCTAACTAGCCTAAGAATAAATATAGAGAAGCGAATCGTTCGTGTATGAATTGTATCTTTGAGGCCATATTGCACTTCTATTTATAGTAATGAGGGTGCATTAAAATAGAGATAAGATAGTTCAGTTAGCTTTTTGTTGGAATTAGTTGTCTAAACTGCTCCAGATAAGATGACTAAGTCATGCGTTTAGTCGACTAATATACTTCTGGCTAGTTGAATGATTGTACATCCAGTCAACTAGCAAGGTTGGATAAGATATACCACAAATTTATTCACTAACAGCTAGAATTCAGTCGACTCATACTCATCCAGTTAAAACAGCTAGCTAATCTAGAAAGCAATTATCTTATCCAATGGTGACATAAGTCGTCTTTGATTGAGCAATTCAGTTGACTGAAACAAATACCAATCGATTAGATCTTCGATTTTGCTCAACGTGCACCTTGTAAGCTCTCGCAATCCTCCAAGATCAAGTTTATGCTTCGACTATGACTAGGAATTCATGTTCCCTTGTCGTAGATTCTTAATCAAGCTTATGAACTAGAAATTGTTAAACTCAGATATTACATAGGCATGCTTGCACCAACAAAAACATCATAATCAATCTAACCATAATATTGGAGTGATTACGATTCTCCAACAACTTTAAAGTGGGGGTAAAGTCATCGATCAAGTGGATGAACTAACTAGAGTCAATGACTAGCAAGGAGAGATTAGGAAAAATAATGAGCATAATGAATTAACCAAAACTGGTGAGTGTTGTCACATTGCTCGTAAGAGAGGCAAATTCAGCGGCTGTCTGGGACGATATGGAATGTACGACAATAACTATTGGGAGAAATTAAGTGTTTCCTATCCTCCAGAAGGTTTCTTAATTTCATTATTTTTTTATCAATCAAATCAGATATTATTAAAATGTCTAATAATCTTTGAGTTCTCAATACAAGACTTCATCTGTTTAATTGAGGAACTCTTTTAACACGAAAAGGAAAAAAGAAAAGAAAAAAGAGAAGAGGATTAATCATGCAAACTTATTTTCTTAACCAATATTATTTTTCTTTATCCTCCTATTCATAACATAAACGAAGGAGGAAGGACGAAGGATACTACTAATTGATATCTGATATGTGATTCGAACATGTGTTTTTTTGGTGCTAGCTAACAGTCACACAATAGGTGTGAAATGATGGACTTCCAAACTACATAAAGCTTTTGATCCTCAAACAACATTCGAACAGTTCCGCGGGACGTTGCAAGGCTGACCAAGTAGCAACCACGTCGATTTTTCCAGAAGCCACAATCTTTTGGTTCATCAGATGCATAAAAAATCCTATCTGAAATGCACAAATATATATATATATATATATATATATATATATATATATATATATATATATATATATATATATATATACTACATTTGTTAGCTAGCTAGTATATTAGGAATTAATAAACAACGGTAGGTAATAAGAATATAAGATAAGGAACCCACGTACATTCTTTATAGGTGCTGATGACTCCGCCCATATGCTTCTTTCCCAACCTCATTGTAACCTCGTCATGCTTGAGGTAGATGCTCACCTTTCTCAGTTCCACCTTCCCTTCATACACTCAAACAAACAAGTACTCTATGGTAAGTGCGATCCGGTTAATTTGAGATCGATCGATGAATATATATTAAAAAGTTTATTACCCTGAGGCATTTCAATTGGGAGTTGAACACCACTTGCAAGAACATATTGGATTTCTGAGAGATGGCTACAAGATGCAGCTCTCAACTTAAGGGTCGCAGCTGCTCGTAAACCTATGGAAATTAATATTAGGAAAAAAATAAAAAGAAAGAATTCCTCGTCGAAAGTAAGTGAATGACGATTACGGACATGTCGCAGCGTTGGCAGTGAGAGTGAGCAAATCGGAGGTAGTCCGAGTGGCGAGGCCGGATCTTATGACAGAGGACACCTGCTCCCTGTTGGCCCCGGATGATTCTGCTGCCTCGGCGCACACCGTCGCCACCAGGGCCGCGGCAGAAGCCACCACTGGCTTTATGTTCTCCTCCGACCTTTCTGCCAAATTGACCACGCTAACAACCTTATTGGAGCTCTGAGTCGACGACTCCATGTAGCTGCTGCAGCTGTTTCCTATAACGCCTGCAATGGCTGCGGCAAGCCTGGTAACTGAGAGAGCCGCGTGCACTTGGGCGGTGCTCAACCGCATCTCGTCTTTGTTCTTGTTCTTGCGCTCTCTGGAAAAGCTGCTGCGTAGAACTCCTCCCACCCTCGCCTTCATTATATTAATTCCATCTCGATTTAGCTATATATATTATATATTCTGAAATCAACGTACGTACGTACTCACGCTTTTACTTGTTTCACTAATAAACTTACCCAACCACCCTGCGAGTTTCTGTGCTTCTGGGTTGAGGATGGTGCTAGCTCTCTTCTCGGCATTGCCTGCGATGCGATGTAATTAAATTACGGCCAGCAGATCTACAAGTAATTTAATTACACTACATGCATTCATGTAAATTAAATTAACTAAATATATATTAATTTAATTACCACTAGCGGGTTCATGGTTGTTCCTCCAGAGTCGACTCTGGTTACGCTGTTCTCGTCGACGTTCATGTCTGTTATTGAGCGATCGGGCACGTCGTCGCTCTCATGAAGTTCAGGACTCCATCCATCGAGGTATGGCGTCGATGGGTTCTGCACCGGGAGTTTTCAACTATAGTTAATGTTGATACACAGCTAGCAGAGGGAGATCAGTTTGCACGACTTTGACAAGGATGGGAATCTCATTTGTATAAATTAGCTAGTATAATACATTAGATGAGAGTATCTGAAAGAAATCAGAGGACGACGGGCTCCAGGTCCTCGAGAGAAAATTCAAAGCCTGATGAGGACTCTTTGGGACCTCGGAAGGGCAATAGCATGCCAATTTCTGACTCTGCTCTTTGTGCCACTCAAAAGTATTAAAGTTTTGGCTGGAAGAAACCTGCAGCAGCATTTTCTCATCCTGTCAAGCACATAATTATAGGTGAGAGAAGAGAAAAAAAAATAAATTCCATATGCAGGTACCTACCGTGTGGAACGAGGAAGGATGAGCAGAGAAGGAGACTCTTCCGAATCTTTCATGCCTTGTGAATTCCTCCATCATTAAACTGCTAAATCATCAGTTGAATGAGTTAATTATTGCATGATCAAAATGGAAACCATTATAGCCACGGTAGATACAATGAATTAAAGCATCTCAGAGAAGATTGAAGACCAGCGAAAAATAAAATTAACTAAGCATAAATTTCAAAAACGTAATGCTGCATGCAGTTCCTGCAATGCTGCATTTCAAGTAAAATAAATTAGGGCCACAAGAAGAAGAAGCCATGAGAGATATATATAGAAAGAGTACTGAAGTTCAAACAACAATTCGATCTGCATGCTTAATTTTTACCCATGATAATACTCAAATGCTATATATGAGTATTATGATCAAGTTGCTAGCTAGCTCTCCATCACTGAGAACAACACCATATATCCAAAAGGTAAGTGCTAAGATTTCTAGCCAAAAATAGCAAAGATCCATCTCAAGAACGAAGAAAGGTTTAATTATTTTTTATTTTAATAATGAAATAATCAAATAAAGAAAGAACATTAATTTACCAAAAAAAGGAAAGAGGACATGATGAGCTTACTCTAAGTGGAAGAGCTTGCGATTGCGATTGCGCTTGCAGGCTTAGAATCCCGTTGCTTGACGCGTGCATATATACCAGATCTAGCTAGCTAGCTAGCTAGGTGATGATGATATATAACAATTCTAAAGGAATTGGAAGGCCACGGTTACTGAGGCGTGCGTTGGTGCTCCAACCAATTTTAATACTAATTAATTCTTGGATTGGTTAATGTGCTACTCAAGACTTTACTACCGCTCCATTATTTACATCCACCTCATCTATATTTTATCAATAGAATTCATTGAAATGAGGATGAGGTACAAATTCATACCTATGAGGGAACATTAGCACTATCTACTTTAGGTTACCCTCACCTTGACTTACTAACCTTCCTTTTTATTTTCATAGAATTTATAATTTTGAAATAAAAATAATATTTTTCATCAAATATGATATTCATTTATATCCATTTATATTTAAAATATATTTTTTTAAATATATTTGATAAAACTTTTCCAAAATAAAATGTTGAAGATATAATTTTTTATTTTTTCAAAAAAATTTATAGACCCGCGAGTTGATCTGCCTAACACGTAACTCGTTTTAGATTAGGTTGGGTTGGGAATTTTCCAACCCACCAAGATGACGAATCGACCCGTCCCGCCCCGCCCCGCCCCATTAAATGGCTGACCTACTATGGGCGAATCTGCCCCACCATAAATTGGCTCATCTAATCGCTCTAACCCTGGGTCACGTAGCAATAAAAAGATGCGATCATTCTTTTTTTTTTTTGTAAAAATTCTAGCAGGGGGAGTACTCGAAGTTTTGTATAACGATGATCTTAAGGTTGCTCTTAATTAATAAGAGAGTGATAATTCTAATGGTTGTCTTATTATTATTTTTTTTTACCATTAAAGATATATATTGTAATTTTTTTTCAAAATATTTTAACTGAGTGTTAAATAAACAAAAAGTAAAGGCCTTCAAGACGTAGCTGAGTTGATATCTAAATGATAGATTTGTATTATATGGGTAAGAGTTCAAGTCATACTACGATAAATAATTTTCCCACTTAGAGGCTCGTTCAGTAATTGATTTACCTTTCTTTCATCTCACCTCATCGTGAGACCGGTGATGAGGAACGCTTGGCGTGAACATTATCATATTTTTACATCAATCAAAATACAAAAATTAAAGACATCAATAGACTCTTATGACCAAGGTCAACTCAATGATGGTCTTGCGTGTATTACCATTCTAAAAGATAATCAAAGTGTATTGATCGAAACGAAGTTACTTTAATGACCTATTATTGTTTAAGATTCAAATATTAAGGGCATTAACAGACTGTATTATGAGCACTATGAATGCAATGATGGTTTTATATTATTATTTTGACCATAAAAAATCATTAACTAGTCTAAATAATAAATAAAATAAACGCATAAATGAACTTTTGGGAGCATGATGAACATAACGATGGTTTTATATTGTGAATGAATTAAGATGCCTTCATAGCATTTCTAGTGATCAAATTCATATTAATAATAATAATAATAAAGTTATAAATAAAATTTTGAGAGCACTATAAATGTAATGCTACTCTTCTATTTGTTAGAAATATTAATGTCCATATGGACTTATATCTCTATTAATATTATATTGGTCAATGAAGAGACAATTCTCTTCATATTCATGCAATTATATTGGTCAATGAAGAGATAATTCTCTTCACATTCATGCAAATGAATATAAACGAAAATGAAACAATAGTTCTCATATTCGTGTAATATGAGATTTAACGTATTACATTAAAAGACACTTGAATGTACACATTGATGGAATGCGTTGAAAGGTTTCAAAAGGGTCTTCTCTCTACCTATAAATAGGTCCTTGCTCCATCAAAGAGGCCGCAAGAAGAGAGGTCAAGAGGGAGAAATACAATTGTCAAAGGAGTTCTAATTTCTTCTTGAAGGTCATCATGAGCCAAGGTATATTTTACTAAGTTATATTGTGAAAATCATTTAGTTCAAAACATTTGGCATAAAGGAATATGTAAATATTAAATTTAATTTGCATATTCAGATTGATAAAGATATACGCTATAATTTACATGTGGTATCAGAGCTAGGTTAAGAACTTATGATTTCCCATTAAAGAATATTTTTTTCTCTTGATCTAATATATATATATATATATATATATATATTGATATTTTCTTCTTCTATAATTTACATATACAAATATGAACATGTAATTATGAATATTCTTGACATGTATGATAACTTTATTGAGAAAGCTTATATATGATTGCACATGTTGAGTAATTATGTTAGAAGAATTTTGAAATTAAAAGTTATATATATTTTTATTGGCATCTCAACTTTCTAATGGACATAAAATTAAGGATGTTACACTTATTTATGTTTGATTAGATCTTTGTATGTTTTCTACTATATTCATTCATTAGAAATAAATGATTATGATCATCATATATACACTTAGTATGTGAGTTATGAATATATTTTTTTTAATTATTATGAGTATGATTATGTTAGATCACCATGAGCATGACTATTATGTTTACTCATGTTTTATGTTTAATGGATCATAAAGTTAAAATTAAATACATATGAACTTTTAAATGTTTATTGTCATTATTATTTAATTTAATGTCTATATTATGGATAATTTATTAGTCACCAAAGTGGCCAAATTAAAAAGTTTTAGACTTAATTAAATAATATTAAATTATTCATGAGTATGTGATGCTAAGAGATGACATGATGAAAATACAACTTTTATCATTACTAATTTAAAGTTCATTGATTATAAAATAATTGAGAATCACCTTAAGGTTGATTACTTTATTTAACAATCATGAATATAATTGTGGTTAATCTATATGCTTTATTAGATATGATTAGTATCAGATAACAAACATGTTTAATTAGAGCATATATAATTACCTATTATATGAAATTTTATTTGAGCATCAATTATGTGTGTATTGTAGTATCACCCAAAGGAGAACTTCAATATGCATTTAAAGTTTAAATGAATATTATCTGAATTTTGTATTATGATTTATAAATCAAAGCATTAAAGTATGAGCATTCTATATATATTTTACAACATCAATAATTATTGCTCTTCATTCGCAAACTTCGTCTATTATGAAGTTCAATGAGCTTAATTTTTCTGAATAAAGTGAACAAATCTAGTTCCATTTAGGTGTTTTGGATCTTGATTTGGCATTGTTGACAGATAAGCTGTAAGTAGTGGGGCGTGTGCAGTTACTGCACACGCTGCAGGGAGGTGGGCTTGTTGCCCCCTCCCTCTCCACTACTTCTACCCCCTATCCTCTCCTATATAAGGAGAGGGTAAGGGGCTTCATTCAAGTGCAAGATGTGGTGCAAGTGTGAGTGAGAGCAAGAGAAGAACTCTAAGACGAGGAGATCATCCAGGCAGTGGGATTTGGTTCGTGAATCCGAGAGGGGAAGAACTTTCCGACACGTGATCGTTCTTCCGACGACAAGCGTGACGAACAACGAAGGACGAACGGAGAATCGCTGTAAGTGTTTACCGTTTTTCAATATCTTAAACGCGTTCAGAATTTCATGCTTAGATTAACAATGGTATCAGAGCTTAGATTCGTTCTAAATAGCATGAAATTGCTTCGCCGGAAAATCGCGACTTTGTGTCGGCAGATTTTTTTTTCGAGTCGGTCGACTTTGTGTCGGCAGATTTTTTTTCGAGTCGGTAAAATAATTGTTAGCGTTGCGAACCGACGATCCCACTCGGTCGTGTTGCACACTACCGATTAACCGCGTTCGTCGCGGTGAAAACTTTGGACGGCCGAAAAAAAAAAATACAGGCGGCGAAAGCAAACTCGAAAAAAAAATAAAATAAAAAAAAAGATGACCGGCCGAAGCAGTAGCAACTGAAAAAAAAAAAGAAATTTTTTCATGCAAACTTAATCCAATGAGTATATATATATATATTTGCATTTTTTTTTGTTGCTTCCATTAAATTAGCGAATTTAATCTGTTGATTAAAAAAAATTGCATGTTTTTTTAATTAATTAGCTTTGTGCTTTAATTAATTGCTTGGTTGAATTTGTATTAAAATTTAGCTATTGGTTATTGGAACTAGACCAAAATTTGAATAAATGGATTGGATTTTAGTTAGAATTAATTAAATCCGATTAAGTTGGTTCATTTCAACTGGAATTTAAATTATTAGTTGATTTAATCAGACCTACTTGATCCAACTATGTTTATGTCTAGTTCGAACCATTAGTTGGTTTGACTAGACCAAATTGATCCAATAAAATCAGGATCTAGTTCAAACCACTAGTTAATTTAATCAGATCAGTTTAATACAAACTAGAACCATTTTGTTTGGTTCGAACAATAGATTTGACTTTAAATTAAGTGAGCAAACGACTAAGATAAGTTATCCCTGTCCGATTAGATTAGTTCTAATGAGGATAATGGACCAGACTAAGGATTTGATTTCCCAATCGATCAACCCGAGGTGTTAGTCAATAGAACTCCCAAATCAAGAAATTTTTTTTATCTGTTTATGACTTTGTGGGTTTATGCATAATTGTGAATTGAATTGAACCAGTTTTGTTACTGGTTTGTCGGTTTTGTACTGACATTGTGTATTTCAATTCCAGATGCCGAGATTTATTACCACAATGACTCGTCGAGATGTGCGACGGAATCATTTGAGGGAACAGATAGAGGAGATTGACTACCGCCCACATCTAGGCATCCAAGGGCATATGGGAAGGCTTGATCGTCTATTTTGGAAACTCGAACAGGAAGAGTTTCTAGTTCTAGATAACTACCAGATCGGGGCATTGATTAGTTCATTGCCGAGGCGTGCTAAAGTAGCTGCAAGATGTATCTGGGGACTCTATGAAGGACGTATCACATATACCGAGTTATGTAGAGAACTACTTCGCCAGAATTTTTCAGAAGAGGATCTGGAAGATTCTAAGGACGATCTGGAAGAGGATCCTGAAGAATTTGAAGAGGATCCAGAGATGGATCTGATTGTAGAATTCAAGGGGGATCCTGAGGAAATTGAGTGGGATCCAATTGTGGAATCTAAGGAGGATCCTGAAGCTGAACTAGTTCAGATAAAATCTGGGATGAAAGGGATAATGTTTACCACTGCGCTAGTGTTTGCCCTAGTGGGAGTGGTACTAGCTTATCTAGTCTATTAAAGTCTTGTCTTTGTTACTGTTGTTATGTACAAACAGTATTTGCTCGTTTAGTTTTAAGAGTCATGTAGTGTTTACTGTCGTTGTGTATGAACAGTTTTATTCTATGAAAAGTTATGTTATGAGTTAACAAACATATTAATGATAAGTTTATTTATGATTAGTTCATATGATGGGATGTATGTAAAATAACTAATCAATGTCTATTAGATTGGATATACAGAGGATGAGTGGGAACATAGTTTCCACTTGATTCTGTAAACCAACTCTAATTTACAATGAGTTAGTTATTGATTACACGTATATGAGTTACACTGAATAACTAAATAATGTGTTTATTTATGTTAGATTATGGCAACGAAGAACATAATAGCTGAACTCAACAAAGGTGAAAAACTAAATGGGGACAACTACAAAATATGGCACCTCAAGATACAGTATGTACTTGAGGAACAAGAAGTTCTAGAAGTTGTAAATCAGTTTATGGTAGAACCTGTAGACGGTGCTACCGCCCAGCATAAGCGTGATCTTGATGCCTACAAGACATGGAAGAAAAAGGACTCCACAGCAAAGGGCATTTTGATTAGTTCAATGGTTGATGACCTAGTGTATGAGTATGAGCCATTGCCTTCAGCTCATGCTGTCTGGGTTGCCCTGAGAAATAAATATAGTGGAGTTAGCGTAAGTAAGCTTTGCCAGCTGACAATCAAATTTGACAGCTTCAAGAAACGCCCGAATGTCACCATGACCCAACATCTTAGGGAAATGGGAAATATGATTCGAGAGCTAAAAACTGCCGGTCATGAGTTGACAGATGAACAACAGGTTCAGGCAGTTATCCGTTCCCTTCCTGATTCTTGGGAATCAATGAAGCAGAATCTTACTCACAGTGAAAGCATTAAAACTTTCATTGATGTCTCACACCATGTTGAACTGGAGGCGGAGAGAGTAGAATCTGCAAGGATATCTGGACAAGCTTTCGTAGCTGAAGGATCTAGACCCAAGAATAAGAAGATATGGTTCAAGAAAGGAAAGGGAAAGGGAAGAGGAAAAGAAGCTGCTGCTGGGCAAGGCCCGATCAAGAAGGAGTTTAAAGGAAAGAAGTATGGAAAGAAACCTAAAAGCAAGCTGACTTGCTATAACTGTGGCAAGAAGGGCCACTTCGCTCGAGATTGTACCGAGCCGAAAAAGGTAATTCCATATTTAACTTCTTTTCATGAGCATAATGTTGCTAGTTCAGTGTTGTTAGCTGATTCTCATCCTTTGTGGATTATAGATTCAGGAGCAACGAACCACGTAGCTCGTGATCGAGCTACATACGTGGAGTACCGTCGGGTACCAGCTGGTAACAAATGGATATATGTAGGAAACAATGCAAGAATTGAAGTCAAAGGCATTGGCACTTGCAAGCTCAACCTTCGTGGTGGACAAACGTTGTTTCTACATGATGTCCTTTATGCTCCTGATATTCGACGGAATTTGGTTTCCGTTACTTGTCTTCTTGATTTGGGCTATTGTATAAACTTTTACAGTCGTTGTGTGGAACTTCGTATTAACTCTGTGTTAATTGGATGTGGTTATGTAATGAATGGTTTCATGGTTATTGATGTAGAACAAGATATTAATTATGGAATTAATTGTTGTTTTTCAAACATTGCTCTTACTAGTGATGCTAATATTAATGAGGAAGTTTGGCATGCTAGACTAGGACATATCGGACAAGAACGGATGAATAGATTAGCTAAGGAGGGTTTATTGGGCACTCATGCTAAGATTAATCTGTCCATATGTGAGCATTGTCTTGCTGGAAAAGCAACAAGGAAACCATTTGGTAAGGCTATTAGAGCTGATTCACCATTGCAATTAATTCATTCGGATGTATGTGGTCCAATGAATGTGAAGGCTAGACATGGAGGTTCCTATTTCGTTACATTTATTGATGACTTCACACGTTTCGGTCATGTGTATTTGATTTCTCATAAATATGAAGTATTAGATTGCTTCAAACGTTATTTGAACGAAGTTGAGAATCAATTGGATCGTAAGGTTAAAACCTTACGCACTGACCGTGGAGGTGAATATTTGTCTGATCAGTTTAAGACAATATGTTACGAAAAAGGGATTATTAGACAGCTAACGATCCCTGGAACTCCACAGCAAAATGGGGTTGCTGAAAGAAGAAATAGAACTCTTCTAGATATGGTTAGGTCTATGATGGCTCAAGCTAATTTACCTATTTCCTATTGGGGAGATGCATTATTAGCTGCTACCTATATACTTAACCGAGTGCCTTCTAAGTCTATTCCATCTACACCATATGAACGTTGGACAGGCAGAAAACCAGATTTGAGTAATCTGAGACCTTGGGGGTTAGCTGCCTACGTTCATGACAAGACTCACAAATATGGAAAACTAGGACCAAGAGGTAAAAAGTGTATCTTTGTAAGGTATTCTGATACTTCTAAGGGTTATGTTTTTATTGGTAAGCAACAAGATGGAACCATCTCTGAAATAGAGTCAAGAGATGCGATTTTTCTTGAAACTGAGTTCCCAACAAGAGGTGAAGTTGATAAATCGATTCCTCTATTTGCTATAGAGGAGGAGGATATTGTTCCTTTATCAACAAATCAGGAATCACAGAAGAAACCTGAATTTAGTCAACCCAGTGGGAGTGATTTGCCAATGAATGAATCAGTTTCAGTTTCTCAACAGTCAGACCTGCGGAGGAGTAATCGCAAGATTATTCCTAAAAGGAGGTTTGACATTGAGAATGAGGTATTAATGATTCTCCCTATTGACGATGACGAACCTCGAACGGTTGAGGAAGCATTGAGATGCTCAGTTAAAGAAAAATGGAGAATTGCAATGGATGAAGAAATGGAGTCTATGAGAAAGAATCAGGTTTGGGATTTAGTCGATCTTCCTCCAGGCCGAAGGGCTATTGGGAATAAGTGGATTCTCAAAATCAAGAGGAAGGCAGATGGATCGATTAATAGATACAAAGCTCGTCTGGTTGCAAAAGGATATACCCAAATGGAGAGTATTGATTTTGAAGAGACATTTTCCCCTGTTGTGAAGTTTGTGTCAATACGTGTCATTTTAGCTATAGTAGCACATTATGACTTGGAATTACATCAGATGGATGTAAAAACGACTTTCCTTAATTGTAATCTTGACGAGGAAATCTATATGGCACAGCCAGAAGGTTATATTGCTGAAGGCCAAGAGGATAAAGTATGTAGACTTAAAAAGTCTATATATGGGCTAAAGCAAGCGTCGAGACAATGGAACATAAGATTTAATGAAGTCATTTTATCTTATGGTTTCGAAATGATCAATGAGGATCATTGTGTTTACCTCAGGGAGGATAAAGGAAAGATAGTCATTTTATCATTATATGTTGATGATATGTTAATAGCTGGAAATGACACACGGTTTGTGATAGAAGTTAAATCATGGCTTTCATCACAGTTTGACATAATAGATATGGGTGAAGCTGAGTATCTCTTAGGGGTAAAGATCATAAGAGATCGATCAAAAAGACTCTTGGGTTTGTCTCAAGAGGCTTATATTACTAAGATGTTACAACACTTCAATATGTCTAATTGCAACATTGAACAAACTCCTGTAGCGAAAGGAACTGTTCTGAGCAAAAGTATGTATCCCAAGACTCCTGATGAAATAGCCGACATGAAGAAAAAACCATATGCCAGTGCCATTGGTAGTTTAATGTACACTATGTTGTGTACACGTCCTGACATCAGCTATGCAGTTGGCTTGGTTAGCCGTTTCCAGTCAAACCCAGGATCGAGACACTGGAAAACGGTGAAGAGAATATTCAGATATCTCAAAGGGACAGCGGATTATTGTCTCTGCTTCCAAGGATCAAAGTTGAGCCTGAAGGGCTACTCAGATGCAGATTGGGCTGGAGATCTTGATGACAGAAAATCCACATCGGGCTATGCTTTCTTGCTGAATGGTGGCGCCATCTCATGGAATAGCAAGAAACAAGCTTGTGTAGCTTTGTCGACAATGGAAGCCGAATATGTGGCTTGTGCAGCGGCTGTACAAGAAGCTGTCTGGCTGAGAAGATTCCTGAAGCATTTGAAGATTGCTGAGGATAGTGGGAGTCCAGTTACAGTGTTCTGTGACAATCAAGCTGCAATAGCTTTTTCCAAAGATCCCAAGTATCACAGCAAAGGCAAGCATATAGAAATCAAATATAATTATGTAAGGGATATTGTTGACAAGAAAAAGGTAGTTCTTGAGTATATCCCTACACGTGCTATGCTTGCAGATCCTTTTACTAAGCCATTGACTAAAGAGTCATTTCTTGGATATGTGAAGTCCATGGGACTTCGAAAAATGTAACACAATGTACAGACAAATTCATTATATATGAAAGTGCCATGATTTATTCAGTGTATGTATTGGTGTTACATTTTGAATAAAGTCTCGATAAGCATGTTGGCAGGTTGAGATTGGTCCACTCACATGGACAATCATCTCTATTTGTTGAGTATAAATAGAGGTAAGACTATTACTTATGGGATAACTTATGTAGCTATAAATAGAGACATACTCATAAGTTGGAGTCGCCTTGATTTGTATCAAGATGAGATCATTTATGTAATGATCGGAGTAAATGAACCCACCATTTACTGAATCTGCTTAAAGCCAGATAGGAATTCATAAGTTGAATTCAGGATTAGACATTGGGTATGTCTAGATCAAATCTGTACGATGTTAATTTTGAGAAAACATGCACTCTTTTGTTAAAGAGAAAAACATCGTAGCATGTGATTCATACCACATGTGCTATAGCGACAATAAGGGTAGTAGGAGAATGGATCCCTGCTTCTCTACTATGTGAGACCCTTGAGATTATAAGTTAATCTCAGATTTACCCTATGTGACTATTTGGCTGTCTGCTTGAAATTTTAATCAGTGTCTGCTACCTTAGCATGTATCCTATTGGCTATGGATGATTCGGTCTATGGAACATAACTAGGAAAGCAACTGATTAGAATGAATAGATTCAAGCTAAATAGGAAGACTAAGAGAGATTTACATCATTGACACTTATTCACTGGTCGACCAATTACATTTTTTGTTGAGTACTTAAGATGTGATTGTGAATAATTGTATTGAATGGAAATACTGAACATGCTCTTGACTTAATGGTCATTACGAGGGATTAGAGATGTTCATATTGATGTAAATATTTTAGTCTGGGGTAAAAGCAAGTGATTGATGTCTCTGATTCATGTGATAGAGCGACTAAGTAAAGCGTAACAACTTTCTTAGTATTGTTCGCTCAAAGAGCAGCTAAGTTAAGTGTCATAACTTTCTTAGCAATGATTGCTCAGTATGCTTGCTGTCGCACGAATCATTTTCCCTAAATGTATGAATTGGATGATCTATTAGTCTATGTAACTATATGGGCTTTGTGACCTGTTTCTTGTGTTAGTCTATATGACTATATGGTCTTTGTGACCTGATTCTTGTATTGTCTATGTGACTTGACTTGTATGAGTGGGAAATGTAAGTAGTGGGGCGTGTGCAGTTACTGCACACGCTGCAGGGAGGTGGGCTTGTTGCCCCCTCCCTCTCCACTACTTCTACCCCCTATCCTCTCCTATATAAGGAGAGGGTAAGGGGCTTCATTCAAGTGCAAGATGTGGTGCAAGTGTGAGTGAGAGCAAGAGAAGAACTCTAAGACGAGGAGATCATCCAGGCAGTGGGATTTGGTTCGTGAATCCGAGAGGGGAAGAACTTTCCGACACGTGATCGTTCTTCCGACGACAAGCGTGACGAACAACGAAGGACGAACGGAGAATCGCTGTAAGTGTTTACCGTTTTTCAATATCTTAAATGCGTTGAGAATTTCATGCTTAGATTAACATAAGCCTGTTGCACTTACTGATACTAGCGGCACTTCCTTTAGATATATAAAAATTCTAAAGGAATTGGAAGGCCACGGTTACTGATCAGACGTGCGTTGGTGCTCCAACCAATTTTAATACTAATTAATTCTTGGATTGGTTAATGTGCTACTCAAGACTTTACTACCGCTCCATTATTTACATCCACCTCATCTATATTTTATCAATAGAATTCATTGAAATGAGGATGAGGTACAAATTCATACCTATGAGGGAACATTAGCACTATCTACTTTAGGTTACCCTCACCTTGACTTTCTAACCTTCCTTTGTTATTTTCATAGAATTTATAATTTTAAAATAAAAATAATGTTTTCATCAAATATGATATTCATTTATGTCCATTTATATTTAAAATATATATTTTTGAATATATCTGATAGAACTTTTTCAAAATATAACGTTGAAGATATAATTTTTTATTTTTTCGATTATAGACCCGCTAGTTGATCTGCCTAACACGCAACCCGTTTTAGATTGGATTGGGTTGGGAATTTCTCAACCCGCCAAGATGACGAGTCGATCCGTCCGGTTCCGCACCATCAAATGACTGACCTATTATGGGCAAATCTGCCCCACCATAAATTGGCCCATCTAACCGTTCTAACCCCGGGTCTTGTAGCAATGAAAAGATGCGATCATTCTTTTTTTGTTTTTTCAAAATTCTAGCTAGCACGGGGAGCACTCGAAATTTTGTATAACTATGATATTAAGGTTGCTCGTAATTAATAAAAGAGTGATAATTCTAATGGTTGTCTTTTTTTTTTTTTTTTTTTTTTGACCATTAAAGATATTGTAATTTTTTTTCAAAATATTTTAACCTTGAGTGTTCAAAAAAAAAAACAAAAAGTACAGGCCTTCAAGACGTAGCTGAGTTGATATCTAAATGATAGATTTGTATCTTATGGGCTAGAGTTTGAGTCACACTGCGATAAATAATCTTCCCACTTAGAGGCTCACTTAGTAATTGATTTATCTTTCTTCATCTCACTGTGGGATCGGCGATGAAGGACGCTTGGCGTGAACATTATCATATTTTTACATCAATCAAAATACAAAAATTAAAGACATCAATAGACTCTTATGACCAAGGTGAACTCAATGATGGTCTTGCGTGTATTACCATTCTAAAAGATAATCAAAGTGTTTTGATCGAAACGAAGTTACTTTAATGACATATTATTGTTTGAGATTCAAATATTAAGGGCATTAACAGACTGTATTATGAGCACTATGAATGCAATGACGGTTTTATATTATTATTTTGACCATAAAAAATTATTAACTAGTCCAAATAATTAAAAAAAATAAATGCATAAATGAACTTTTGGGAGCATGATGAACATAACAATGGTTTTATTAATGCAATTATATTGGTCAATGAAGAGATAATTGTCTTTAAATTCATGCAAATGAATATAAAGGAAAATAAAAAGATAGTTCTCATATTCATGTGATATGAGATTTAACGTATTGTATTCAAAGACACTTGAATGTACACATTGATGGAATACGTAAATGAAAGGTTTCAAAAAGGTCCTCCCTCTACCTATAAATAGGTCTTTGCTCCATCAAAGAGGCCAACTAAGAAGAGAGGTCAAGAGGGAGAAATACAATTGTCTAAGGGGTTCTAATTTCTTCTTGAAGGTCATCAAGAGCCAAGGTATGTTTTACTAAGTTATATTGTGAAAATCATTTAGTTCAAAACTTTGGGCATAAAGGAATATGTAAATATTAAATTTAATTTGCATATTCATATTGATAAAGATATACGCTATAATTTACATGTGGTATCAGAGCTAGGTTAAGAACTTATGATTTTTCATAAAAGAATATTTTTCTCTCTTGATCTATATATATATATATATATATAATATTTTCTTATGCTATAATTTATATGTACAAATATGAACATGTAATTATGAATATTGAATATTCTTGACATGTATGATAACTTTATTGAGAAAGTTTATATGATTGCACATGTTGAGTAATTATGTTAGAAGAATTTTGAAACTAAAAGTTATATTTTTATTGGCATCTCAACTTTCCAATGGACATAAAATTAAGCATGTTACACTTATTTATGTTTGATTAGATCTTTGTATGCTTTCTAACATATTCATTCATTAGAAATAAATGATTATGATCATTATATATTTACTTAGTATGTGAGTTATGAATATTTTTTTAATTATTATGAGTATGATTATGTTTATATCATCATGAGCATGACTATTATGTTTACTCATGTTTTATGTTTAATGGATCATAAAATTAAAATTAAATACATATGAACTTTTAAATGTTTATTGTCATTATTATTTAATTTAATGTCTATATTATACATAATTTATTAGTCACCAAAGTGGCCAAATTAAAAAGTTTTAGACTTAAATAATATTAAATTATTCATGAGTATGTGATACTAAGAGATGGCATGATGAAAATACTTAACTTTTATCATGAATAATTTAATGTTCATTGATTATAAAATAATTGAGAATCACTTAAAGGTTAATTATTTTATTTAATAATCATGAATATTGATGGGGTTGAGTACCTCGTGGCTGGTACATGGACTGAAGAAGCTGTACGACAGCAACTATCGAGTCGGAATGGCTATCTGGCCGGGATGCTCGAGACTCCCTCAGGAAGGAGAATCCCGAGACTAGCCCGAATAGGCATAGTCATGAGGATACCTCCAGAAGGATGCCCCCCCCGGGCCAAACAGCCGTGAGATCACCTCGGGGTGGTGGAGCCCAAGGAGAGCTAAACTTCAAGTAGTGGCCCGTTTTCCTCGGATCGGTGGATCATCATCATCCATTATTACGAAGTAATCACGACCCGTGATTTACGACCCTCAAAGCCATAATCATCGCAATGACCCCAGATTCAAGAGTCGTGAAGTCTGTTACCAAGATGATCCAGTAACCGATAATCTGGGAGGACGTGGCATAGATCATAGGGGCGCACGAAGGCAGCCGCCGCAGGTATAAAAGGTACTCCAACCCCACCGGTAAGGGGGTTACGCATTCTTTACTACTCACATACTGTCTTGCCTTCTTTCCATCTTCTCCATCGAGGCACTGACTTGAGTGTCGGAGTGGGCTTCGCCGAACAACCTCCGACGTGTTCCCCTAACGCTCGTGTTAATCTCGCAGGGTGCGGAGTTTTTCCTTTAGTGGCTGCATCCGCGTGGGCTAAACCTTGTTGACTGGCTGTCGACGTCGATTCCTTCCGGAACAAGTTTGGCGTTGTCTGTGGGAAACCAGTAAAGTACCCAAAGGAGCACCGTATGACAAAGCTGGAGGGACAACCCATTGTCCTGACAAAGGAGGAACTGGATCGCTTGGTGACCAACACCATCAAAGAGGCGCTCCATCAACAACAAAGGGAGCCAGCCGCTGCACAACGAGGGGTTTCTGAGACATTAATGGGTATGCAGACCACCATGAAGTTTGATGGCTCTCGTACCATGCATGAGCATATCACTCAGATGATGAATACTACAGCAAGATTGAATTCCATAGGAATGGAATTGAGTGAAAACTTCCTTGTGCAATTTATTATAAACTCCTTGCCTCTTGAGTATAGTCCATTCCAAATCAATTATAATACTATAAAGGATAAGTGGAATGTGACGGAATTGTAAAGTATGCTTATTCAAGAGAAAGCAAGGCTTGAGAAACAAGGAGTTCACTCAATTAATCTCATGAGTCATCCTAATGCCAAAAGGAAACCAGGAAAGAAAAATACAAAGGACAATAATGGATATTTAAAGTTAAATGTGTCATCTGTCCAAAACCAAAAGAAGGGATAAAAGAATGATAAGTGTCATTTTTGTCACAAGCCTGGACACTTTCAGAAAGATTGCCAAAAACGAAAGGCTTGGTTTGAAAAGAAAGGTAAGCTTAGTACTTTAGTATGTTTTGAATCAAATTTGGCAGAAGTTCCTTATACTACATGGTGGATTGATTTTGGTTGTACTACTCATGTTTCAAATACGATGCAGGGATTCCTTACAATCCAAAGCATAAAGTCAAATGAAAAGTTTATCTTCATGGGAAATCGAGTCAAAGTTCTGGTTAACACTATTGGAACTTATCGTTGATTTTAGATACTGGATATCATTTAGATTTCTTTCAAACTCTTTATATTCTTTCTGTTAGTAGAAATTTAATTTCTTTATCAAAACATGATACAGTTGGATACTCATTTAAGTTTGAAAATGAATATTTTAGTTTGTTTAAGAATAATTACTCTATTGGTTCTGGTGTTCTTTGTGATGACTTATACAAGTTAAAGCTTAATAATTTATTAGTTGAGACTCTATTGAGATTGCATCATAATGTTGGAACAAAACACGGTTTATTAGATGAAAGCTTAGCTTACTTGTGGCATAAACGTTTGGGTCATATATCTAAAGAACGATTATAAAGATTAGTAAAAAATGAAATTCTGCATGATTTAGATTTTATTGATCTTGATATTTATGTGGATTGTATTAAGGGGAAACATACAAAACACACAATTAAGAAAATAGCTACAAGAAACACACAACTTTTAGAAATTATATACACCGATTTATGTGGACCTTTTAATGTTCCATCTCTTAGTAGAGACAAATATTTCATGACCTTTATCGATGATTGTTCATGTTATGGTTATATTTATTTGTTGCATGAAAAATCTCAATCGGTAAATATCTTAGAGGTATTTATTAATGCCATTGGAAGACAATTAAATAGAAAGGTGAAAATTATCCTATCTGATAGAGATGGTGAATATTATGGTAGGTATGATAACTATGGGCAATGCCCTAGTCCATTTGCTAAATATTTAGAATAACATGACATTTGTGCTCAATACACAATGCCTGGAACACCACAACACAGAAAGGCATAATCGTACTATAATGGATATGGTTAGGAGTATGTTAAGCTCTTCTTTTATACACTTATCATTATGAATATATGCTTTAAAAACCGACATGTACTTGTTAAACAGGGTTTCTAATAAGGCAGTTCCAAAAACTCCTTTTGAACTGTGGACCGGAAGGAAACCTAGTTTAAGGCACATATATATTTGGGGTTGCCCTGTGGAAGTAAGAATTTATAATCCACATGAAAAGAAACTGAATTTAAGAATGACCAGTGGATTTTTCATTGGTTATAATCCAAACAAGTCTAAAGGGTATAAATTTTATTATCCTAATCATTTTACGAAAATTGTTGAAACAGAAAATGTTATATTCATTGAGAATGGTGAAATAATGAGAGTGTTAAATCATGTAATGTGGAAATTCAAGAAGTTAGGGTACAAATACCTGTGCCCATTACTTCTTCTTAAGTTGTTGTTCCTATAGTTGTTGAACAATTTGACAACCTACAAGAACAACAAATGAATGACCAAATACTTCATGATGTTGTTCACAATGAACCTAAAGCTAATGAACCACAAGCAGTAGCATTAAGAAGGTCTGAAAGGGAAAACCGATTAGCTATTCCAAATGTTTATGTGGTTTATCTACAAAAGCCAAAATTGACATAAGTATTGATGAAGATCTAGTTTCATTTTTACAAGCCATAGAAAGTATTAATTCTTCCAAGTGGTTTGACACCATGATTCAAGAGTTAAAATCAATGAATCACAATAAAGTTTGGGATCTTGTTAAATTGTCTGAAGGGTCAAAGATAGTTGGAAGTAAATGGGTCTTTAAGACCAAACATGACTCTAATGGCAATATTGAACGATACAAGGCTAGACTTGTTGCCAAAGGTTTTACTCAAAAAGATGGTGTTGACTACAAAGAGACCTTTTCTCCCGTCTCAAAAATGGACTCACTGAGAATTATTATGGCAATGGTAGTTCATTATGATTTAGAGCTACATCAAATGGATGTGAAAATTATCTTTTTGAATGGAGATTTAGATGAAGTGGTTATATGGACCAACCTAAGGGTTTTTTTAATTAAAGGAAAGGAACACATGGTGTGTAAGCTTAAGAAGTCAATATATGGACTTAAACAAGCTTTCCGACAATGGTATCTTAAGTTCAATGATATTATAGTTTCCTTTGGATTTAAGAAAAATGTCATAGATCGGTGTATATATCTAAAGGCCAGTGGGAGTAATTTTATTTTTCTAATTCTGTATGTTGATGATATCTTGCTTGCTACTAATGATCTTGGTTTATTACATGAGACCAAGAAATTTCTCTTAGAGAACTTTGAAATGAAAGATATGAGTAATACATCCTATGTGATAGGAATTAAAATATTTCATGATAGATCACAAGAAATGTTAGAATTGTTTCAAAAGTTATATATTATTAAAGTTCTAGAAAGATTTAGGATGAAAAAATATTCTGCAAGTATTGTACCAATTCAGAAAGGTGATAAATTGAGCCTTATGCAATGCCCAAAGAATGAATTGGAACACAAACAAATAGAACAAATTCCTTATGCATCCATCGTTGGAAGCTTGATGTATGCCCGAACTTGTACCAAACCAGACATCAATTTTGCTGTTGGAATGCTGGGCAGGTATCAAAGTAATCTAGTATTGGATCATTGGAATGCAGCAAAGAAAGTTTTATGATATTTATAAGAGATGAAAGAATACATGCTCACTTATAGGAGATCCGATCATCTTGAGGTGATAGGATACTCAGATTCAGATTTTGCTGGATGCTTGGATTCTAGAAAATCCATATTTGGTTATTTGTTCCTCTTAGCTAGAGGAGCAATTTCATGGCAAAGTAAGAAGTAGTCTGTCATTGCTACTTCAACTATGGAAGCTGAGTTTGTGGCATGCTTTGAGGCTAACATTCATGGATTATGGTTGTGGAACTTCATTTTAAAACTTGGAATAGTCGACAGTATTACTAAGCCGTTAAAAATTTATTGTGATAATGCTGCAACAATCTTCTTTTCTAAGAATGACAAGTATTCAAAAGGTGTTAAACCCATGGAATTGAAATATTTTGTCGTTAAAGAAGAAGTTCAGAAACAAAGAGTGTCAATTGAACACATTAGCACCAACCTTTTGATTGCAGATCCATTAACTAAAGGATTGGCACCAAAGACATTTAATGAATATGTTATAAGGATGGACATTATAGAAGATTGTTCATGATTTCATAATTAAGTTGTATGCTCTTTTTGTATTTGACTCTCTGAGCTCTTGAATGTTATCTATGATTATTTATGCATCTTGTTTCTTTATGTTGGTATATATACATGAATGATTATGTAAATATTAACAGGATTTGTCTCTAGTATGAATATTATGGATGAACAATTATGTTATGTCTTATTTTATTTTATGGAACTAATATTGTGATACATAGAAGGAAGTATGTCAAACTAATGATGTACGACCGCTATGATCCTTATTATTTTTTTAATGATTGAACCAATTTAAAAATGAATTTGACTTACATATTGTGCATTATTTTTGAAGTGAATAAAGTCATATGGCCAAGTGGGAGAATGCTAGAAATATTAATGTCCATTTGAATTTATATCTATATTCAATGACTCAATTATATTGGTAAATGAAGAGACAATTTTCTTCATATTTATGCAATTATATTGGTCAATGAAGAGACAATTCTCTTCACATTCAAGTAAATGAATATAAAAAAAGATGAAAAGATAGTGCTCATGTGATATGAGATTTAACGTATTTTATTAAGAGACATTTGAATGTACATATTGATAGAATGTGTAAATGAAAGGTTTCAAAAGGGTCCTCCCTTTATCTATAAATAGGTCTTTGCTCCATCAAAAAGGCCAAGCAAGAAGAGAAGTTAAGAGGGAGAAACATAATTGTCTAAGGGGTTCTAGTTTCTTCTTGAAGTCATCATGAGCTTAGGTATGTTTTACTAAGTTATATTGCGAAAATCATTTAGTTCAAAATCTTAGGCATAAAAGAATATATAAATGTTAAACTTAATTTGCATATTCATATTGATAAAGATATACACTACAATTTATACTATTGTCAATTTGACCACTAGTTAACCATCAATATAATTTTATATGATAAATTCGTAAAAATATTTTTAGCCAAAACACTTTAATGACCTGAGTGATCATCAAAAGGGCAAACAAGACTTTAAAACACTCCAAGGTGTTTATTTATGCTTTTACCATTTGATTTTGAAGACAACAAAATGATAAAAGTGTTTTGAACAAAAATATCTATATGTAGTTTAGATGATAATATGAGATCATTATTATATTAATGGTAATCCTAAAAGTCAATTTATATTGATTTAATCACCAAAGATCATCAAGATGATCTAGAAGATCTGTTTTTGACAAAAACACTTTGATAATATTTCAGTGGTGGTATTGGTAAAACAAATCCCTCATGCTCTTAAGAATCAAATTTGTATTTCTACTTATTCTTTTTTTATAACATAGAGACGATAACTTAGATGTTTTTGTATAATTATGGAAGTGGCGGTGGTCGACCGTGAGGTTTTTCAAAAACTAATGCACTCCTTTCTAAATTTTAACTTGTAGCTAAGGTTGAGTAAAAATTCGAAAAAATCAAATTAATCGAATCGAACCGATCGAATTTTAAAATTCGGTTCGGTTAATTCGGTTTTCGATTTTTTTAAAAAAATTTGGTTCGGTTAATCGGTTTGGTTTCGGTTTTAAATTTTATAATTCGGTTAAACCGAATAAAAATATTAATTTAATTATTTTTTTATTTAAAAATATAATTAATTAAATAAAATCTGGTTATTTTAATTAAAAATCAAATTAAATTTAAAATTTCGGTTAATTCGGCCGAAAACCGAATTAATCAAAATTTTATCGGTTCGGTAAGTTCGATTTTTGTAAAAAATTTGATCGGTTAAAAAAAATCGATTAATTTAATTTTTAATTTATTCGATTCGATCGATTAGATTTGGATCGAATGCACAACCCTACTCGTAGCAAATACCAAACGTTCGTTTAAGTGGACATTCGATGAAAGTGGCGCTTTTAAAGAAATTGAAGAATGTAGCATATTCTTGTTAGAATAATCTCTTTTTTATTTTTATTTTTTTATCTTTAATTAGTTGTCAGTAATTTATTTATGTCGATTAATCTTAGTCAAAAAATTTCTCCCCCACAATTAGAAAATGATCACAAACGATGATCATTTATTTATTCAAAAAAGTACAATCATTAATTAATTTAATCCTGAAATGTCAAAAAATTTAAAAAGCTATCATTAAATCTCACAGGGCTAATAAAAATAAAAGGGTGATAGGCAAAAATAGTGTATTCGTTCAGTTTCATCGTCTCCGTCAATCTATTTTAGAATATATCCGTCATTTTATTTCAGAATTAATATGAAAGAAATAAATTATAAAAATTATTAATCTAGATGATGTAGCTAACACGTGAAAGATGAGCATACTGACTTTATCAGATTTTCACCTACAGGTCTCAAAATTGTAATATTCACCTACTAACTTATCAATCTATCTCGTAAGGACAATCAAAGAGTTATCGAGGTGGCAAAAAACGATTCGCTTGGCTCTAACGTCCTCGTTAATCAATACTAGGATTAACGCGGAAAAGATAAATTATAAAAACTACTAATCCGATAGTTAACACGTGACGAGAATAAATATATTAACTTTATCCAATTTTAACCTTCGAAATTAACATAATATTCATACATTACTATCAGCTCATCTCTCATCCCGCAAAGACAATAAAGGAGTCATCAAAAATGATTAACAAGGGATTTTCAATTTCGGACGAACGATTCAACCTCACAGAAATTTTTCATCAGCCGCTAAGATAATTAGGGAAGCATTCGTGGTGGACAGTTTAGAAGTTTAGTATCCTAGAATTCGCACCTTATTTGAAATTTTTTTATAAAATATAAAATATATCGTAGTTAGGATTTAAATCATAAATATTTAAGATAATAATTAAGCCTTATTCCCTTATATCTTCGTAAATAAATCGAAAGTCAAAATCATCGAGCTTCTACTTGCGTGAAAAATTAATTAATTATTTAACATGTCCTGAATAACTCAGTAAATAGAGCCAGACCATGTGTCGCTGCTCCCAATCGACACGATGTGCAATGCTTTTCTAGTCTTTATTAAATATTTGGTTGTTGAACTGCGTGAGACGATGGATTAAATCTCATAAGTTTCTTTTTCCTGCGAAAGATATTTATTGGCTCATGGATCACGCAAGTCAAGAAGGATTTAAAGGATCATAGTTTACTCAAAAGATGAAGATAGGCATGGGACACCACTACAGTCAGCACCGGTCGAGTTAGTGATCTAACAGCTGGCGGATGAAGGCGAACCAAACATCTATTCGCAAAGGTGTTTCCAAAAACGCCTCATGGCAATAAAAAAAATTTCACGATGTTTTTATATTTAATCAACAATTTTAATTAGTGATTTCAGTCGTTTTTAGAAATATATATAATTCAACGCCTAAAATATAAAATACCAGTTGATTGTTGGTGTAGACCGTATGAGATGGTTGCCATGTCGACCAGATATATGATCCGGTCGGATAATAAGTTCAAGGTTGACTTAGTCCTTTAATCACGACCGACAAGGATACTTGGGGCCCACGGTTAGACCAGGCTCGGATGACTGTGAATCGACCGCGGCAGCCCAGGGTCAACAAGGTTAGCCCCAACTTGTCCGGGGTCAACACAACCATTCCAAGCTCGGCTAGGCCAACCGGAGGTCTATAAGGTTAGCTTGAGCTCAATCTCATTGGCTGAGGTCAGTGGGATCACCCGTGCGTCGACCCTGACATTCGACAGTCGGCTCGGTCACTTAGAGGACGGATGGGCCACCCCGAACCTGCTATCACCCTTCGGTCGACACAGAGTCAACCAAGCTCGGTAAGCCATTTAGTAATCAACCTACCAATAGAGTAACTAATGCTTTTCTAGGGGGAAGAAGGCCGGCTGATTGGCGGGACAACCAGCCAATCAAAGATTTCACTCCGAGCGCAGAAAATGCTAACCACTCGGTTGGCCGCATACAACTTGACCATCCGATTGGATGGGGATCACTGAAGTAGTGGGGTAGACCATGATCGACTGAACAAAGCCATTATTCGCGAAAGTCAATAGGAGCTCTGTAAACTCCTTCGCAGAGATACTTGAACGACCATCCGATCGGCAACCTCGCGTTGACTCAGCGGTAGAATGACAAGCTAATTACGAACTCACACAAAGTGTGCCTTTAAATACAAGTTGACAAAACAGAAGGAAACTTAACCCCTAGAGTATAGAGCCTATAAGCATAGACCTATGCCTGCCCCACAGGCAAGACAATATTATGGAAAGAAGCTTCCCATGATAGGAATTTGTATGACCTAACACACTTTGTGTCAGAAATCCTGGGGATCACGATGACACCAGTTCACTAGGTATGCTCTCTGACATAAGCAACAGATAAGACAATGGATCGTACAAAAAAAGGCTTTAGCGACAGACGAATTCTATCGCTAATTCGTCGCTAAACGCAAATAGCGACGGAAAGAACATCGTTGACAGCAACACCGTCGTAGTCAAGGATGGAGACGGAACATTTTGTATCCGTCGCTAATACCGATGGAAAGTAAATGACCCATCGCAAATATATTGTGGCGACAAATAAAATGATCCATCGCTATTTGCAACGGTTGCAAAACTATTCCGTCGCTAAATAACGAAAACCAAACATCAGTTACGACATTATAACGATGAAATCAAAATATTCCGTCGCTATGTTATTGAAACTAGCAACGATTAATCTAATTATCCGTCGCTATCAGCGACAGATAATTAGCCTATCTGTCTCTAATACACAGGCAGTGGTCCTCTGTTTACATAGATAGCGACGAAATATCAATGATCTATCGCTGATAGCGATAGATATTTACCATATCCGTGGCTAATAGTTGTTGATGCAGTCTGACCTGATTGTTGTTTTGGTGTTGACACCGATTTAAATTTAGGTGAGTAAGATAAATTCGGCTTAAGTCTTGGTCGGGGACTGGGCACGAATCCCGGTGAGTGAAGCCGGGTCCTGGTGAGTGAAGCCGGGTGTGGATAATCCCGGTGAGTGAAACCGGGTCCCGGTGAGTGAAGCCGGGTCCCAGTGAGTGAAGCCAGGTGACGGAAAACCCGGTGAGTGAAGCCGGGTCTTAGTGAGTGAAGCTAGTTGGAAGGAAACCCCGGTGAGTGTAGCCGGGTCCTAGCGAGTGAAGCTAGGTGAAGGAAACCCTAGTGAGTGAAGCCAGGTCCTAGCGAGGGAAGCTAGGTTGAACAAAGTCCCGGTGAGTGAAGCTGGGCATGAAGTCTTGGTCCGGGGGACTGAGCATTGAGTGTACTGGTTGGATAGGGCTTGTGAGCTTGTTCTCTGGGACCAGGATGAGTCAGAGGAGACAACGGAGGCCGTTCTCTGGACTTAAGTCGAAATGGTTGGAGTTGGATCGGTCTGTGGTCCGATCAGGGAGTTGGCACGAACTCCCTTGACACTAGATCGGTCTGGTGACCGATCCAGAGTGTCTGATCGTTCTGGTGAACGATCAGAAAGAGAACAGAAACCTTATGTGTGGTTTCTGATCGTTTTGGTGAATGATCAGAAAGAGAATAAAAAAGAACAGAAGGTCAGGTAGAAGAGCCTGATCGGTCTCTGGACCGATCAAGGCATGCCTGGACCGATCAGGTAGGAGCCTGATCGGTCAGCTTGACCGATAAGGGCTCGATCTTGATCGGTCAAGTGACCGATCAGGGTTGGTCTGAAATCCTTTGGCCGACTTCCATGAAGTTTGGTCTTACTTGTGATCGGTCAGTGGACCAATCCTTGTTCTCTGAGCGGTCGAGGTGATCGATCAGAGCTTTACTGGATCGATCAGGCAGGAGCCTGATCGATCAGGGCCTTCACTGATCAATCTGGTGACCGATCAGTGTCTGATAACTTTAATTTGAAAACTGTTAGTAATATGAGAGAAGTGTCCTAAGGCAATCGCTTTATGATTGTAATCATTTACTTTAATAAATGAATATTCACTATTTGAGTATGCATGTTCGTGTATTTGATTGAGATCTTAAACTCATTTACTGAATGTCCGCAATACAATTCACAGCATGAGAGAATTTGTGATGAATTCACAATTAGTGATTATCTCTACATGTGCAATTGTGAAGTATTGAAATTGTCCCTAGTCGATGAATTGATAAATACGGACACTATCAATTCTGTTGAGACTAGCATGGGTTATTCTCTAATCAGCTGATTCTCACTGGCTGGTGACATTGGGATGTCCGGAGATAAACATGAATGCTAGTTAAGGGAACTAGTTCATTGGAGTGACTAGCTGTAAAACTTCATATGGTAATCTACATATAGATATGTCAATGAAGTTCTTACTGCAGCTTAAGTGCGATGTTCCTTTGACTTGCGGTGTTCAAGTCATCTTGGTCATGGAGACTTATACTTTGACATCTTAAGCAAGCATCTCCAAGGAGGTGTAGACCCAGGATGGTTGGGTATAAGCCGAAGTGCCCGAAGATGTTTGAACAGCCTACAAAGGATTCACCACTCCTTGCGAGGAGATGTATACCCAAGGCCTATCGTCGGATTGTTACTCGAAGCCTCTGGCCAGAGCATGACATGTTCAGAGTATAAATCTCTTGAATACATGAGAGTAATTAGAATCCGTAGGACGAGAGAACGTTACTTGGGCTAGGTGTGACGTAGTCAGCCTAGTGGGGACTGACACACATAGACCATGTCCTGAACCAAGTGGGTATAAGATGGTGAAGGGAATGAGGCACGATTCATTAGAGCTGCTGAAGGGTTTCAGAATAATTTCTGAGGTCAACCGTTGATCTTTCGATTAATTGGGGATCATGATGTACTACTAGGTGCCACTCATGATCGTTCTATAATTGGTTAATTATAGACGACCAACATAAATCGAAAGCCTATTTAGTCACACGCACTACGAGTAATCCGAGGGATTTAAAACGAGTTGAAAATTAGATTTTCCGATCAAGAGAGATAAGTCGAATCTAAATTTTTCAGAGACGCATCGGAAGCATAAAATGGCTAAGTCTTTTGAAGACTTATTGAACGAATTAAATGAGTTTAATTCGTGAAGTCGGGCCTTGGGTTTGGCCGGCCAAAGAGGGTCTCCACCCTCTTTGTTTGGCCGGCCAAATTAAAAGGGGGAGAACCGAATTTTTTGGTTCAAATTATAAAATAAACCGCACGTGGTTTGTTTTATAAAATTATGGATAAAGAAATTTATATAAAGAAATTTATATAAATAAATTTATATAAAGAAATTTATATAAAGATATTTATTTTTCATGGAAATTAAAATAAACCTTGGATTTGTTTATTATTTTATAAAATCAATAACGGATTGATTTACCATGATAAAGAAATTTATATAAAGAAATTTATATAAATAAATTTATATAAAGAGATTTATTTTTCATGGAAATTAAAATAAACCTTGGATTGGTTTATTTTATTTTATAAAATCAATAACGGATTGATTTACCATGATAAAGAAATTTATATAAAGAAATTTCTTTCCATAATAAAAGGGGAGACATGGTTGTTTTTATTATAAATTAAGTTATAATAAAAACTTGGCATAACGGAATAATTCATAGAAAAATTTATAAGATAAATTTCTTATGAAAAATTTATTCCGTTAAGAGGAGACTTGGCGATTAAGAGGCTACTATATAAAGGTACCAAGGCAAGGCTTGGACATTAATCCAAGAGATCAAGGATTCTTGCCTAGCCTCTCTCCCTCTCCTTCTCTCCCTCTCCCTCTTCTAGTGCCGCCGGCCCTAGAACCCTCCCCCTTTGCCGTGAGCTTCCACCACCAAGAAGAAGCCGAAGAAGAAGAAGAAGCGGGCGCGACTCCTTCCTTCCTCCCGGAATCTTGATTTCGTTCTTCGTTTGGTGGTTAGTTTTTTATCTCTCTCTTGGTATTCTTGTCGTGCCTTTGGAGAATCTAGTAGTTCTTGTCGGCACGAAACTCGTGGCTTTGCGAAGTCATCCCGAAGAAAACTCGGCGTGGACGCAAATAGAGGCGGAGCTTCTAAGGGACGCTACGGTTGGATCTCGTCCCTTTCTACGTGTTACGCGAGGTATTAAGTAAATTAGTTTACTTTCTGCAAAATTTTAAATGTATGATCATGTCTCCACAGTATAAGGTTGCATGCTAGATACGTGGTTAAAATAATTTAAGAAATTATTTATGCTAAACCTTCCGCTGCACGTAATTAAATTTTAAAATTACGAACCCGTATCTATGTCAACATGTACCCAATCCCAACAGTGGTATCAGAGCCGGTTAGTGTTCGACATAATCATATAATTGTTTTGCGGAAAACTTTGTCATGATCGCAATTTTGGAAAATTTTCCAATTATGGAAACTTTCCAATTATGATAAATTTTAGATTTAGGAATTTCAAAGTTTGGAAATCCTCATGAAATTTCGCAAACTTTTGAAATATCCTAGTTTCTGAAATTTTATGATAATTGTGAAAACTTACCATTTTTGGAAACTTTCAAATTTTAGAAATTTCCTATTTTGGAAATCTTCCAATTTTGGAAATATGTAAGTTTTCTTTGTACTAGAAACTTACAATTATTCTTGAAATCTCGCAATTTTGGGCACTTTCTTTCAAGAAAGTCTAGACAAATTTATGGATTATTAATTGACAATTAAATTCGAATTGGTTTTAAATTATTAACAAAATTCTTTATTTTGGATTGAGCCTCGGGGAGCCGTCCAATTTAAAGTTAGTTGTTGTAATTTAATTTCCAATTTTGAATAAAATTGTCATGTTTAATTTGGTTACGCCTCGGGGAGCGGACCAAATTAGATTTACAACAAATTCCTTTTTTTTGGGTATCTGAGCCCCGGGGAGCCACCCAAAGAAAATAATTTGTTGAAATTAATAAATCCATAAATAAAATATGTAATCAAATCTTAGAAATTTTGAGGTGATTCTCAAACGATAATTTCCTTATTTGATTTAAGAGGTGATGCTCTTACATATTGTTGTCTCCAAAATTAATTAGGAAAATGATTTTCTATAGAGTTTTCTTAAATGAGATTTTCATGAAAATAATATGTGGTTGAATTAAGGGAATCTGTCTCTTAATTTAATAAGATTTGATTTAGAGAAATCAAAGTCTTAAACATATTATTTCCGAAATTGATTATGACAATTTAGGAAATTGTTTCCCAAAATAATTCCTTGAATAAAGTATGAAATTAGAATTAGGAAATCCGGTTCCTAATTCAATTAATGAGACTTGATAAATTAAGTCACATACATACTTTATTAAGGAAATCGTTAGTATATGACATAATTATATGTCATGAATGTGCTTAGAAAAGAAAGGATGAGACCCAAAACCCCTTACAAAATATTAAGGCCAACACCTTCCATTAATATGGTTAGAACCGGAGTTTTGTTTCTCGTTTGGGTTGATGGACACATCCATGCCCGGCTTGAACCTCAACATGTTCAAACCATGGAATTAGTTTATGATTAATATAGTTGGAGTCAGAGGTCAATCCTTAGTTTTGGTTGTTGGACACATCCAAGCCTGACTAAACGGTTGAATGAGCTCCAACCATATTAAAACTATTTCTTGATTAATGGGTCAACCTTAAGCTTGGAGCATCGATTTGTTGTGCCACAACCAAGGTCGATGTAAAGAGAGGTGCAGTTGGGTGCTATGTATAATGTTGCATACTTGTTAATGAGTTAACAACCCAATGATTTATGCAAACATTCAATTAGTTGATAGCATAAAGTGATAGTTACATATATGTGATATGTAATCGGTATAATTACCTACCTTCATAGCTAAGAATAACTTGATAGCCACAGCCATGGTTGTTCTTATCTATGGTTGGATATCAACCTATTTGGAGATGTTCCTACGATCTCCCGAATTGATAAAAAGGGTTATTCAATTCGAAAAATAAATAGGATTTAATGAATATATATTGATGCATTCTTTATCATTCTCATCACATAACCTCAATTTGTATTTCTAGGATAATCACTTGATCATGTCTTCTCTGAATTTGCGTTCCATTTTGGACACCAATAAGTTAACTAAGGACAAAAGGATTGAAAAAGCACCAAAAGGCACTTGCCATCATTGTGGCAAGGAGGGCCACTGGCGAAGAAACTGCAAGGTTTATCTTGAGTCCTTGAAGAAGAAGGCATCCGATGCCCCATCCTCTTCAGGCATCTTCGTTATTGAATGTCACTCTATTTCCTCGTACACCTGGGTACTTGATACTGGGTGTAGCTCACATATATGTAATGACATACAGGGGCTAAGGAATAGAAGAAGACTCGTCAAGGGAGAAGTGAATTTGCAAGTTGGAAATGGAGCAAAGATTGCTGCTATTGCCATCGGAACATATTTGCTAAAGCTCCCTACTGAACTTGTCTTAGAATTGGATAATTGTTATTTTGTTCCTTCGTTAATAAAGAACATTGTATCTATTTCATTCTTAAATGAAAAGGGTTACCATTTAACTTTTAGTAACAATTGTTGTTACATAACTTTAAATGGTGTTCTTTATGTTGGATCGATAGAACCGATAGAGGGGGGGGGGTGAATATCGGTATTCGTTTTTCGGAAAATTAAGAGCAAGTGCACAGCGGAAATAAAAAAAAACAATAACACAGAGACGCAGTCATTTTTACTTGGTTCGGAGCCTGGGTCGACTCCTACTCCAAGGCCCACGGTCGTTGACCGTTTACTTTGGGCAATTCTATATGAGGCGCAAATAGTTTACAAAAAGATTATTACAAAATTCAGTACAGTAAACTTAAATAGCTCTTTTACCGACGTCCGAGGTAGATCGACTTTTTCGGAGCAGCAGGACGTCGTCGGCTCGAGTTGGAAGGATTCCGGGGCGAAGCGCGAGAGCAGAAGAGCGTAGAAGCGTTGATTGGAAGTTGTCTTCGAAGCTTGGGGTCGAGGGCCCTTTATATAGGGCCTGGGGGCGCCCGGGACGTCCGGGGCGCCCCCCACGTGGCATTTGATCCATCAATTCCTCGGTCAGCGTCTGATCCCTTTATCTTCGGGATCCGCTTTGACCGGGGCGCCCGGAGCGCTCGGGGCGCTCGGGTTGACCGGGTCAAACTTCTATCTTCTGGCTTCGCGAGGGTGTGCTTCGGTAGTTGGCCCTGGGGGCGCCCGGGACGCTGGGGGCGCCCGGGAGCAGCGGGGGAGCCCGGGAGCACGGGGGCGCCCGCAGGTTGTACTATCGAAGCATACTTTTTACTTGGGTGTTTTGTGTTCACCTTGGGGGCGCCCGGGACACTCCGGGCGCCCTGGTCAGCTGTAGCCTCACTCCTTTGAGGCTCTCTGAGCTGCAGACACTCGTTCCTTCGGTCCTGCATCCAGGGTTAGTCCAAAACACAACAAAACATTAAGTGGTTAGTTTATACAGCCTTAGCTGTCTTGGTTCTGACTTTGGTCTCCAAAATGGAGCCCTAGGTCGAACCGACGCCTACTGTTCCCTCGACGGGGAACGCGTCCTCACCTACTCCTCTCGGGAGAATTTACCTGATGCCAACCGTTCCTTTGGTTGGACTTTTGCCTGACGGTCCTTTGTCAGGTCTTGGAGGCCGAGCTGCCCTTCGCCCGGTGCCTAGCATTCCTTCGCTAGGGCTTCAGTCCCAGGCTGTCCTTCGCCTGGCGCCTAGCAGTCCTTCGCTAGGGCTTTTAACTCTGGCATTCCTTCGCCAGTGCCTAGTATTCCTTCACTAGGGCTTTGTTTCCTGGCAGCCCTTCGCCAGGTGCCTAGCTGCCCTTCGCTAGGGCTTTGTTTCCTGGCAGCCCTTCGCCAGGTGCCTAGCAGCCCTTCACTAGGACTTTTCCTGCACACTTGAGTAACATCATTAGATCACAAATAAACTTAACTTTGAATCCTTTGCCAATATCAAAACAAGATTCGATATGGTGCTTCCTGCACCAACACTTTATGGGACCGGAACTTTATGCAATGGTATCTACACGTTAGATTTATCCGGTGACATTTTCAATATCGAAGTTAGCAACAAACGTGCTCGAATAGATAATCAAATAGACTCCTATACGTGGCATTGTCGTCTTGGCCATATAAGTAAGAAATGCATGACCAAATTACACCGATGTGGAATTCTGGAATCATTTGAACCCGGTTCATTTGATACATGCGAATCATGCTTAAAAGGCAAGATGGCCAAATTACCCTTTTCCGGAAAAGGTAATCTAGTGGGAGAATTGCTTGGTCTAATACATACTGATGTATGTGGACCAATGTCAACTCCTGCACAAGGAGGCTATAGCTACTTCATCACCTTTATCGATGATCACTCACGATTCGGGTATGTGTTCTTGATGAAACACAAATCTAAAGCTTTTGAGAAATTCAAAGAGTTCAGAAATGAAGTAGAGAAACAGCTTGGCAAAAGTATTAAGATACTTCGATCCGATCGGGGTGGTGAATACTTAAGTCAAGAGTTTCAAGATTATCTTAGGGACAATGGGATATTGTCTCAATGGACTCCGCCATATACACCACAGCATAATGGTGTATCTGAGAGGCGTAACCGAATCTTGATGGACATGGTTAGATCCATGATGAACCATGCAACTCTTCCAAAATCCTTTTGGGGCTATGTACTTAAGACAGCTGTTTACTTGCTAAACAGAGTCCTGACCAAGGTAGTCTCTACTACTCCATATGAGACGTGGAATAGTAAGAAACCTCATTTAACTCACCTTAAAATATGGGGTTGTCCTACTTATGTGAAGCGGACTGTATTAGACAAATTGGATGCTAAGTCTGATAAATGTCTATTTATTGGATACCCTAAGGAAACGAAGGGTTACCAATTCTATCATCCCTTAGAACAAAAGGTGTTTGTTTCAAGGCATGCTGTGTTTCTGGAAAAAGAATTTCTTTTACAAGAAAACAGTGGGAGTGGCATTGAACTTGATGAAGTTCAAGAAACTCCAATAGACATTACAGAGACACCTAGTCTAGACCCACAACCGAGAACTCATGATGATGAGCTATCAGTTGAACCTAAAACAACACCACCTCTTCGTAGGTCTGATAGGACACGCAATATTCCAGAGAGATACGGATTTCTCATAAGTGAATCGAACGACGTGTTACTCATTAGCGATGACGAACCTATCAGTTATGAAGATGTTCTGAAAAGTTCAGAAAGGGACAAATGGCTTAAAGCCATAAAGTCAGAAATGGATTCCATGTACGAAAATCAAGTATGGGACTTGGTTAACCCACCTGAAGGGATTAAGCCCATAGGGTGCAAGTGGGGTTTCAAGAAGAAAACCGACATGGAAGGTAATGTTGTTACCTTTAAGGCTAGATTAGTGGCAAAAGGATATCGTCAGAAATAAGGAATTGATTATGACGAAACCTATTCTCCAGTAGCTATGCTTAAATCCATTCGGATGCTCCTGGCCATAGCAGCTCATTATGATTATGAGATATGACAAATGGATGTGAAAACAGCTTTCCTTAATGGAAACCTGCTTGAGGATGTATACATGATACAACCTGAAGGTTTCACATCAGTTGATAAAACCAAAATATGCAAGCTTCGATGATCCATATATGGACTGAAGCAAGCATCCAGGAGCTGGAACATCCGTTTTGATGAGACAATCAAAGAGTTTGATTTCTCACAAAATCCTGACAAACCTTGTGTATACAAGAAGGTTAGTGGGAGTGCAGTCGTATTCCTAGTATTATATGTCGATGACATATTACTTATAGGAAACGATATATCAGTCTTACAGTCGGTTAAAAATTTGGTTGTCCAAAACTTTCTCCATGAAAGACCTGGGAGAAGCAACCTATATCCTTGGGATTAGAATCTATAGAGATAGATCAAAATGGTTGCTTGGTCTTTCGCAGTCTACATATATAGACCAAGTGCTAAAAATGTTTAGCATGTCGGAATCCAAGAAAGGTTACCTTCCCATTAGGCATGGGATCAACCTTTCAAAGTCTATGTGTCCGCGCACAGAAGACGAGAGGATTTGCATGAATAAGATTCCTTATGCATCCGCGATAGAATCTATCATGTATGCTATGTTATGTACTAGGCCCGATGTATCGTATGCTCTAAGCGTCACAAGCAGATACCAGTCTGATCCAGGAATGGATCATTGGGCGGCTGTCAAGACAATCCTTAAGTACTTAAGAAGAACTAAGGATGTGTTCCTAATATATGGAGAAGGAGATATGATAATATGCGGGTATACAGATGCTAGTTTCCAGACAGATAAGGATGACTCCAAATCTCAGTCAAGATACGTATTTATTTTAAATGGAGGCGCAATAAGTTGGAAGAGTTCCAAACAAAACACCGTAGCGGATTCTACCACGGAAGCGGAATATATTGCAGCTTCGGAAGCAACAAAGGAAGCAGTCTGGATCAAGAAGTTTGTCTCAGAACTTAGTGTGGTTCCAACCATTGATGAAGCAGTGCCGATTTACTGCGACAACAATGGAGCTATTGCACAAGCAAAGGAACCAAGGTCTCATCAGCGATCCAAACATGTGCTTCGCCGCTATCATCTGATCAGAGAGATTATAAGTAGGAATGATATACAAATTGAGAAAATTCCCACTGAAAGGAATTTAGCGGATCCTTTAACTAAGGCCTTGCCTCAAAACAAGTTTGAGGGTCATGTTAGAGCCTGTGGTATTGGATACCGTAGCGATTGGCATTAGGCCAAGTGGGAGTTTGTTAGTAATATGAGAGAAGTGTCCTAAGACAATCGCCTTATGATTGTAATCATTTACTTTAATAAATGAATATTCACTATTTGAGTATACATGTTCGTGTATTTGATTGAGATCTTAAACTCATTTACTGAATGTCCGCAATACAATTCACAGCATGAGAGAATTTGTGATGAATTCACAACTAGTGATTATCTCTACATGTGCAATTGTGAAGTATTGAAATTGTCCCTAGTCGATGAATTGATAAATACGGACACTATCAATTCTGTTGAAACTAGCATGGGTTATTCTCTAATCAGCTGATTCTCACTGGCTGGTGACATTGGGATGTCCGAAAATAAACATGAATGCTAGTTAAGGGAACTAGTTCATTGGAGTGACTAGCTGTAAAACTTCATATGGTAATCTACATATAGATATGTCAATGAAGTTCTTACTGCAGCTTAAGTGCGATGTTCCTTTGACTTGCGGTGTTCAAGTCATCTTGGTCATGGAGACTTATACTTTGACATCTTAAGCAAGCATCTCCAAGGAGGTGTGGACCCAGAATGGTTGGGTATAAGCCGAAGTGCCCGAAGATGTTTGAACAGCCTACAAAGGATTCACCACTCCTTGCGAGGAGATGTATACCCAAGGCCTATCGTCGGATTGTTACTCAAAGCCTCTGGCCAGAGCATGACATGTTCAGAGTATGAATCTTTTGAATACATGAGAGTAATTAGAATTCGTAGGACGAGAGAACGTTACTTGGGCTAGGTGTGACGTAGTCAGCCTAGTGGGGACTGACACACATAGACCATGTCCTGAACCAAGTAGGTATAAGATGGTGAAGGGAATGGGGCACGATTCATTAGAGCTGCTGAAGGGTTTCAGAATAATTTCTGAGGTCAACCGTTGATCTTTCGATTAATTGGAGATCATGATGTACTACTAGGTGCCACTCATGATCGTTCTATAATTGGTTAATTATAGACGACCAACATAAATCGAAAGCCTATTTAGTCACATGCACTACGAGTAATCCGAGGGATTTAAAACGAGTTGAAAATTAGATTTTCCGATCAAGAGAGATAAGTCGAATCTGAATTTTTCAGAGACGCATCGAAAGCATAAAATGGTTAAGTCTTTTGAAGACTTATTGAATGAATTAAATGAGTTTAATTCGTGAAGTCGAGCCTTGGGTTTGGCCGGCCAAAGAGGGTCCCCACCCTCTTTGTTTGGCCGGCCAAATTAAAAGGGGGAGAACCGAATTTTTTGGTTCAAATTATTAAATAAACCGCACGTGGTTTGTTTTATAAAATTATGGATAAAGAAATTTATATAAAGAAATTTATATAAACGGATTTATTTTTCATAGAAATTAAAATGAACCATGGATTGGTTTATTTTATAAAATCAATAATAGATTGATTTACCATGATAAAGAAATTTATCTAAAGAAATTTATATAAAGAAATTTATTTAAAGAAGTTTATATAAAGAAATTTCTTTCCATAAGAAAAGGGAGACATGGTTGTTTTTATTGTAAATTAAATTATGATAAAAATAAACTTGGCATGATGGAATAATTCATAGAAAAATTTATATGATAAATTTCTTGTGAAAATTTATTCCATAAAAAGGAGACTTGGCGGTAGAGAGGCTACTATATAAAGGAACCAAGGCAAGGCTTGATTCTTAATCCAAGAGATCTAGAAATAAGCCCTCTCTCTCTCTCCTTCTCTCCCTCTCCCTCTTCTAGTGCCGCCGGCCCTAGAAGCCCTCCCTTTTGTTGCCGTGAGCTTCCACCACCAAGAAGCTGCCGAAGAAGAAGAAGAAGCGGGCGCAACTCCTTCCTTCCTCCCGGAATCTTGATTCCGTTCTTCGTTTGGTGGTTAGTCTTTCCATCTCTCTCTTGGTATTCTTGTCGTGCCTTTGGAGAATCTAGTAGTTCTTGTCGGCACGAAACTCGTGGCTTTGCGAAGTCATCCCGAAGAAAACTCGGCGTGGACGCGAATAGAGGCGGAGCTTCCAAGGGACGCTACGGTTGGATCTTGTCCCTTCCTTCGAGTTACGCGAGGTATTAAGTAAATTAGTTTACTTTCTGCAAAATTTTAATATATGATCATGTCTACATAATATAAGGTTGCATGCTTAGATGTACGGTTAAATAATTTGGGAAATTATTTATGCTAAATCTTCCGCTGTACGTAATTAAATTTTAAAATTACGAACCTGCATCCATGTCAACATGCACCCGGTCCCAACAGAGTCTTCGTCCAGTTCATCCGAAGATGAAAAGGAGGAGAAGAGCACTCACCATGTAGCTCTCATGGCCATAGAAGACATGGAGAGCAGTGACGAATCAAGGGACACTTCAATCGTGGCTTCATCATCTTCGGATGATGAAGAGGTAATCTCTCCCGAGTTAGATAAATGCTATAGAACCATTGCATGCTTAACTAATTTGTTAAAGAAGTCTAAGGAAAAAGTGAAGTCTTTAAAGGTAGAAGTAGAGCAATTAAAATCCTCTAAGGATGAGGATACTGATGACTTACATGTTGAAGTGCTAGAGGATGAGAACAAAGCCTTGAAGAGTGAAGTTGAGAAACTCAAGAGTCTTCTTGAGAAATTCTCAACTAGCTCCAAGACTTTGGACATGATCCTAAATGCTCAAAGAGCGGTTTACAACAAGGCCGGTATAGGTTACCGACCTAAAGAACCAAGCTTTGTTTCATTGATGTCAAGAACCCATGTTAGATCTGTTGGTGCCCCGGTTAGTTTTGATGTGATCCACCAAGTTAGTTAGGTCCTGGTTGGTTTTAATCCCTCTGCTAAGTGTGCAGGAACTTAGGTACGGAGGAAGTCAAGCGTAAGACGCAGTGGACGAGAAGGATTGCGCGGGGAAGTGAGCCGACGGGCTCAGTGCAATCCGAGGGACGCGGAAGCTGCGGAAGAGTACACCGGTGGAGCGAGAAGGACGTGCGCGGTGTCCGAGGGACGAGAAGCCGGGAGGAAGGACGCTCGAGGGGCGAAAGGCTGGAGTCGGGTTCGGGTGAGCCTAATTCCAGTTGGTCAGAAATCACCTAAAAAATCTACTTACGAAAAGTTTTTATTAAAGCTTTTAATTAAAAAGTCGATTATAGCTTTTATTAAAGCTTTTAATTAAAAGCTATAATGGCCGATTAAAATCTTTTATTAAGCTTTTAATTAAAAGCTGTTATCGGCTTTTTATTAAAGCTTTTTAAAAGCTTTTAATTAAAGCTTGCTAAAAGCTTCACACCGCAACGTTTAAAAGCTTCACACGTATGCTTCAGTTGAAGCAACGTTCAAAAGTCAAAGAGAAACGTTGGAGCCGATTAAAAGAGAAAATTTTTTTTATCTCTTTTAATTAGAGTTCAAAATTTGATTGAGATAATCTTAGATCTACGATCAAGATACAACTCAATCTTGTATCAACGATCAAGATCATATCACTCAACCTATAAATAGGCTTAGAGATTTAGATTCAAAAAAGTCTCTCTTTCTCTCTAAGCTTTCTCTGTGCTACAACTGTAAAGACTTCTCCGCCTTAAGGAGTTTCTGTTTGAGCATCAACTGCCTTGGAAGCAACGACTCTGTTGCAACCAAGTTTATTTCTTTTTAAAGACGAGTGTTAGTGCTTATTTTTCATAAACCGTCTATTCACCCCCCTCTAGCGGTCGACCCGATCCTATAAGTGGTATCAGAGCGGGTTCGCTTTTGAAGGACTAATCGCCTGAGAAAGCAACAAGACGATGGCCGGCGCGCACATTCATCCACCTAAATTCGAAGGGGATTTCACCGTCTGGAAGAAAAAAATGGAGGTATTTTTTCGTACAGATTTTGATATTCTTTTTTCAATAAAATATGGTTTTGCAGTTCCTAAAGATGCGAACGGGGATGAAAAAGAAGAAAGCTTGTGGAATAAGAAGGAGCAGTCAGAATCTGTTGCCAATGGTAAGGCCGAGTTCCACCTCCTAACAGTCTTGCCTACTCAAGAGGTAAACCGGATCGGCAACTACCACTCTGCAAAAGAATTATGGGAGAAGTTCCTAGAACTTCATGAGGGTACCTCTGAAGCCAAATCAGCAAGAAAGGATCTCCTCCGGAACCAGCTGATAAACCTGCAAATGAAGGAAGGAGAAACGGTGGATGAACTTCATGCCAAAATAAAGGAGCTAATCTCCGGACTCACCCAACTCGGCGAATCGGTAAGTAATCGCAACTCCATTCGATACGCCCTCAACGCCTTCCCAAGGACCCAGGAGTGGAGCTCAATCGTCGACGCTTATTACATCTCCAAAGATTTAGAGGTAAGTACATTAGATGAAATGTTTTCCATTTTCGAATTGCACGAATCTCGGTGGGCAGGATCTAGAAAGACGAAGAATCTGGCCCTAAACACAAGGAGAACGGAGAAGGAGTCAGAATCCTCGACGGACGACGAGACAACGCAAATAGTAAGTTCGTTTAAAAGTTTTTTTAAAGCTAATAACTTTTCGAGAATGCAGAAGAAAAGGCGGTCTCCGAAGAAACGAACTGTCCGATGCTACAACTGCAACGAGGAGGGACACCTAAAAGATCAGTGTCCCAAAATCAAAAACCAGCCAAAGAAAAAGAAGGCATTGAAGGCCACCTGGGACGAGACCTCGTCGGACGAATCAGAAGTTCAAGAGTACGCGGGACTTGCGCTGATGGCAAGTTTTCAAGAGGGGAGCAGTGTTGAAGGGGGAGCGACATCAGAAAGCGACAACGAAGAAGGAACCTCGCTTTTCGAAAGCGATCCGGTAAGTGAGGTTTGTTTTCTTCCTCATGATCAATTGTATGCTGGTGTTAAAGCCTTGCTTAAATCTAATTGCAGATTAGAAAAAGAAAATTCTAAATTAAAAAATGAAAATATTGATCTGAAAAATTTAGTTGAGAAATTAGAATGTGATATTGTCTGTTTGCGACACAAGAAAAATAGTTATCCTGAAAAGTTGAATTGGTATTTTAAAAACCATAAAGGCCAATTTAAAAAGGTGCCAAAGAATTACATTCCATCCAAATTTTTAGTTAATCCTGTCGATAGAAATCTATTTTGGATACCAAAATCAATTTTGAATTAGTTTTCTACTACTACATAATTTTTCTTGCAAAATTAGAAATACATTAACACATTTTATGATTAAGTTTCTTTTGAAATTTTTTTTTTACCTAGACTTTCTTACAAAATTCAATTTCTATTTTTACTTGATACAAGAGTATCTTATTTGTTTACTGTGAAATTTTGGAAATTTTTTTTGATAAATTTTGAATTTCTATTATTTTTCATTTGAAAAGTAAACTTTTAACTTTAAAAATAAAAAATTAATTTATTCTGCAAGAACCGATTTTTTTGAGATCTACACATAGTAAATTAAACTTGAGATCTAATCATATTTTTTTCCTTTCCCTATTTTTTGTGCCCCATTTTTGCTGTGATCAAAGGGGGAGAGTAGCTTAAGTTTAGGGGGAGGTTGTGGTTATTGATGTCAATATTTTTTCCCATGCTTAACTGCTTAATTTAGTTTTACTAAATTCCTTATTTTTTGGTTTAACCCTAATTGAACTTGGATTGATACACATCAAAAAGGGGGAGATTGTTGGTGCCCCGGTTAGTTTTGATGTGATCCACCAAGTTAGTTAGGTCCTGGTTGGTTTTAATCCCTCTCCTAAGTGTGCAAGAACTTAGGTACGGAGGAAGTCAAGCGTAAGACGCAGTGGACGAGAAGGATTGCGCGGGGAAGTGAGCCGACGGGCTCAGTGCAATCCGAGGGACGCGGAAGCTGCGGAAGAGTACACCGGTGGAGTGAGAAGGACATGCGCGGTGTCCGAGAGATGAGAAGCCGGGAGGAAGGACGCTCGAGGGGCGAAAGGCTGGAGTCGGGTTCGGGTGAGCCTAATTCCAGTTGGTCAGAAATCACCTAAAAAATCTACTTACGAAAAGTTTTTATTAAAGCTTTTAATTAAAAAGCCGATTATAGCTTTTATTAAAGCTTTTAATTAAAAGCTATAATGGTCGATTAAAAGCTTTTATTAAGCTTTTAATTAAAAGCTGTTATCGTCTTTTTATTAAAGCTTTTTAAAAGCTTTTAATTAAAGCTTGCTAAAAGCTTCACACCGCAACGTTTAAAAGCTTCACACGTATGCTTCAGTTGAAGCAACGTTCAAAAGTCAAAGAGAAACGTTGGAGCCGATTAAATGAGAAAAAAAAATTTATCTCTTTTAATTAGAGTTCAAAATTTGATTGAGATAATCTTAGATCTACGATCAAGATACAACTCAATCTTGTATCAACGATCAAGATCATATCACTCAACCTATAAATAGGCTTAGAGATTTAGATTCAAAAAAGTCTCTCTTTCTCTCTAAGCTTTCTCTGTGCTACAACTGTAAAGGCTTCTCCGCCTTAAGGAGTTTCTGTTTGAGCATCAACTGCCTTGGAAGCAACGACTCTGTTGCAACCAAGTTTATTTCTTTTTAAAGACGAGTGTTAGTGCTTATTTTTCATAAATCGTCTATTCACCCCCTCTAGCCAGTCGACCCGATCCTACAAGATCATCTAAGGTTTCTAGGGTTCAAAAAAAAATGATCAAGGCATGGGTGCCAAAATCATGCATTGAAGGTGCATTAGGTCCCAAGGTTTGGGTACCTAAATCTTCTATTTTTCGTATTGTGTAGGCATTGATTGAGGCGGAGCACCTATCAACTTGGTTTGTTGATAGTGGGTGCTCCAAACACATGACCGGGGATAGATCATTGTTCACTACCCTACAAAGCAAAAGTAGAGGTAATGTATCATTTGGTAATAATGGTAGTCTTAAGTGTTGGATCGAGAAATGCGAGAGAGGGGGGGGGTGAATGTCGCAATTCGTTCGGATTTAAAAAGAGCGGGTGCGCAGCGGAAATAAAAGAGAACACAACAACGCAAACACAGCCGGTTTACTTGGTTCGGAGCCTGGGTCGACTCCTACTCCAAGGCCCACGGTCGTTGACCATTTTCTGTGGGCAATTCTATAAGTTCGCAAAAGTTTACACACAAATAATAATAAAAATATTCTCGTAAACTTAAATACAACTCTTGTTACCGACGTCCGGTGAAGATTGAAGTTCTGGAGCAGCGGGACGTCGTCGGCTTGAGTTGGCAGCTTTCTGGAGCGTGTCGTGGAAGCAGAAAAGCGTAGAATTGTCGAAGGAATTCGTTGTTGAAGAAGAGGGTCGAGGCCCTCTTTATATAGGGCAGGGGGCGCCCGACATGCTCGGGGCGCCCCCCACGTGGCTCTTGATCCGGCGAGCCCTCTGGTCAAGGCTGATCTCTTCATCTTCGGGATCAGCTTTGACCGGGGCGCTCGACGCGCGCGGGGCGCCCGGTTGACCGGTCAAAGCGTCATCTTCAGGGCTTCGCGAGAGTGAGCTGCAGCAGCCTTCAGTGGCGTGGCACAGTGGGCGCCCGAGACACGCGGGGCGCCCGACATGCGGGGCGCCCGACACACGCGGGGCGCCCCCAATTGCGCTGCTGTCGGGGCGTTTACCTCTCTGCTGACTCTGGGTTGACTCTGGGGCGCCCGACACATCTGGGGCGCCCTGCTCAGCTACGGCCTCACTCCTTTGAGGCTCTCTGAGCTGCAGAAACACAGTCCTTCGGTCCTGCATCCAGGGTTAGTCCAAAACAGCAAATAATAAGTTAGTTAAAACAGCCTTAGCTGTCTTGGTTCTGACTTTGGATCTCCAAAATGGAGCCCTAGGTCGAACCGACGCCTAATGTTCCCTCGAGGGGAACGCGTCCTCACCTACTCCTCTCGGGAGAGTTTTACCTGGTGCCAACCGGATCCTCCAGTTGGACTTTTGCCCAGCAGTCCTTCGCCAGGTCTTGAGTTACCAAGCTTCCCTTCGCTTGGTGCCTAGCAGCCCTTCGCTAGGTTTTTTCTTCTGGCAGCCCTTCGCCAGTGCCTAGCATTCCTTCGCTAGGGCTTGTCCTGTCTGGCAGTCCTTCGCCAGTGCCTAGCAGTCCTTTGCCAGGGCTTGTCCTGTCTGGCAGTCCTTCGCCAGTGCCTAGCATTCCTTCACTAGGGCTTTTCCTGTACACTCAAGAAACTCGTTAGACAACCATTAACCCTTAACTTTTGAACCTTTTTGCCAATATCAAAACACAGGTTTGACTTGGGTGCATACTGCACCAACAATCTCCCCCTTTTTGATATATGGCAACCTAGTTCAAAAAGTTAAGGAAAAAAAGTGCTGAATTTAAAATCCTAAGTTAGATTCCCTCCCCCTAGAAGAAATCTCCCCCTAGGTTTTTCAAAAACAGGTGGTGTGAATGAAGTACTTAGAAGATTTCATGTTTTGATAATAAGTTAGGAAATCTCTACAGTTTTTGCTAAGTTTTTCGAAAAAAACATTCTTAGTTTGGGAACCTTTAGAAAATTTTCATTTTTGAAAAAATTTCAGACTTTAGAAAATTTTCAGTTTTTGGGAAAAATTTCAAACTTAGAAACATTAAGTAAAAATCATTTTAAGCAAAAAATAGTTCAGAGCTTAGAAATAAAATTATACCAATTTTTCAGTTCAACTTTTTGAAAAGACTATGGAAAAGAAAAAATTGTGTTTCCTGTTTCCTTTCCAACTCTCCCCCTTTGACATATATCAAAAAGAATGCAGAAAAAAGAAGAAACAAAATTTGCAATACTTAAATAGAGCATTTGCTGTACTGAATCAAAATAAGACCTAAGTCTGGTTAATCCTTTAGGGACCTGTCTAACCCACTTAGCTACTTACTAACTGTTATAAACAGTAGTTTTGGCTAGGGTTAGTCAAGTTAAGTGAGCTGTTCAAGACACTTAACTTGATTGCTGTTCAGTTTGTATTTAGTGCCCCAACTGCTGCAGATGCACTGACTTAAAGCATCTTGAGTTAAGGCAAAGACCTAAGCATCTCAACCCTTTCTAGGTTATCATTCAAAAAGTGCCCTAAGGTGCTTGTGAGATGCTGGCTTCTAGATCTATAGGTGCATGCAGTTCTAGGGTTAGAGCCTAGGCTAAGTCCATTTTCGAAAAAGCCCTAGTTTTGAAAGGGGTAGTTTTTGAAATAAAACTAAGTAAAAAAACTTTTTAAAGTTAAAGTAATATTTTTAACAAAAAACATTTTAAAAGACATTTTAAGTTCAATTTAAAATTGAAAATCCAAAAACCAAATGATTCTATTCTACTAAGCATAACCCTAACTGCCTTCTTAGTGAGCTAAACTCAGATTCAGGTAGGGGTTTAGTGAATATGTCAGCTAGGTTGGACTTGGAGTCTACATGCTTAAGGACTATTTCACCCCTAGCTACGTGATCTCTTACAAAGTGATGTTTTACTTCTATGTGTTTGGTTCTAGAATGTTGTATTGGGTTTTTGGTTAAGTTAATTGAGCTAATGTTGTCAATATTGACTTGGGTCTGATTGTAGTCTAGCTGAAAGTCCTTAAGAGTATGCATCATCCATAGGAGTTGAGCTACACACTCCCCTAAGGCTACATATTCAGCTTCAGTTGTTGATAAAGCAACACAGTGTTGCTTTCTACTGCACCAACTTACTAAGCTATTTCCTAAAAGTTGACAGTTTCCACTTGTACTTTTTCTATCTAATTTACAGCCGGCATAATCAGAATCAGAGTATCCTGATAACTTAAAGGATGAAGTTCTAGGGTACCAAATCCCTACGTTTAGGGTGCCCTTAATGTATCTTAAAACTCTTTTTAGGGCTGCTAAGTGGGTTTCCTTAGCACAGGTTTGGTACCTAGCACACATTCCTACTGAAAAAAGTATATCAGGTCTGCTGGCTGTCAGGTATAGTAGACTTCCTATCATACTTCTGTAAAGTTTTAGGTCTACTGGTTTACCCTCAGGGTCACTATCTATTTTTACATTTGTGGCCATTGGGGTGCTTATACTTTTAGAGTTATCCATTTTAAATTTCTTAATTAGTTCTTTTGCATATTTAGATTGATGTACATAATTTTCATCCTTAGTTTGTTTGATTTGTAACCCTAAGAAAAAGTTGAGTTCCCCAACTAAACTCATTTCAAATTCACTTTCCATAATTATTACAAATTCTTTTAGAAATTTAGAATTAGTTGATCCAAATATTATATCATCTACGTAAATTTGGGCAACAAATATATCTTTTTCTAAAATTTTAACAAACAAGGTTGGGTCAATTTGACCTTGTTTGAATTCTTTAGAGATTAGGTAATTGGATAATCTTTCATACCAGGCCCTGGGTGCTTGTTTTAGTCCATAAAGGGCTTTACTAAGTTTGTAGACATGATTGGGTTTTTCTAAATCCTCAAATCCTGGGGGTTGTCCTACATAAACTTCTTCCTTAATAAGCCCATTTAAGAAGGCCGACTTTACATCCATTTGGTATAATTTAAATCCTTTATAGGATGCAAAGGCTAGTAACATCCTAATCGACTCAAGTCTAGCTACAGGGGCAAAGGTTTCATCATAATCCAACCCTTCTACTTGGCTGAATCCCTTAGCTACTAAGCGGGCTTTATTTCGGACTATTTCACCTTGGTCGTTTAACTTATTCCTAAATACCCACTTAGTGTCAATTACGGATTTGCCCTTAGGTTTAGGTATTAATTCCCAGACTTGGTTTCTCTCAAATTGTGCTAACTCTTCTTGCATAGCTAAAATCCAGTCAGGATCAGGTAGGGCTTCCTCAATAGTCTTAGGTTCAATTTTTGAAATCATGGCTATTTGACTAAGATTTCTATAGGAGGCTCTAGTTCTGACTCCTAAGGTTGGATCACCTAAAATTTGATCAGTTGGGTGACTAAGTCTGGGTTTCTTGGTTTGTCTAGTACTTGGCTCAGCTTCAGGTCCAGCTGGTCCAATAGGTTCAATTCTGGGTTCATTGGTTGGTTCAACTGATTCAGAATTTGGTTCAATTGTTAAGTCATTAAAGGGTTCAGTTAGGGTTTCAGAGTTATCTTCTTGATCAGTATTTGGTGAGGCTAAGTCAGAATTGTCAGATTTTGAGTTCGTTTCTTCATCAAATATTAAGTTGGTTGTTTCTTCAATTTTCTTAGTTATTTTGTTGTAGACTCTATAAGCTCTACTTGTTGTAGAGTACCCTAAAAAGATACCTGGGTTTGACTTGGATTGGAATTTTCCAAGATAGTCCTTGGTATTAAGAATATGGACTTTGCATCCAAAGACTCTAAGATAGTGTAGGTTTGGAAGTCTGTGATAGTAAAGTTCATAGGGTGTTTTACTTAACCTTTTATTAAGCAGAGTCCTATTTTGGATATAGCAAGCTGTGCTAATTGCTTCTGCCCAATAGTGGTTTGGTAGGTCAAATTCATTAAGCATAGCCCTAGCAGCTTCCTGTAGGGTTCTATTCTTCCTTTCTACTATGCCATTTTGTTGGGGGGTTCTAGGACACGAAAATTCGTGTTTATATCCATTTACTTTGCAGAATTCTTCGAATCTTTGATTCTCGAATTCTCCCCCGTGGTCAGACCTAAGTCTTTTTATTTTGGTATCATTTTGATTTTCAATCAATTTGCAAAAGTTGTTAAATAGGTTCAGGGTTTCATCTTTGGTCTTTAGAAACCTAACCCAGGTGAACCTAGAGTAGTCATCAATTATCACTAAGCAGTACCGGTTTCCACTTAGTGACTTGGCTCTATGTGAATCAAAAAGGTCAAGGTGTAGGAGCTCAAGTGTGGTTTGAGTTTGATCAGATTGGATCAATTTGTGACTAGACTTGGTTTGTTTGCCTTGATTACAGGATTCACATATTAGGTTTTCATTACTCTTAATTTTAGGAACACCCTTTACTAAGCCAAGTTGGGTAATTTTTGAGATAGTTCTTAGATTGGTATGACCTAATCTCCTATGCCAGAGTTTTGATTGTTCTAACTGTGTTAACATGCATTTGGGTATCAGGGGAAGATTTATAGTATATACATTGTTTTTCCTAGTGCCCTTAAGCATGATTTCTGAGTCCTGTGCGTTTCTAATTAGGCAGTTAGAATTGTTGAACGTAACTAAATAACCAGAGTCACATAACTGACTTATGCTAAGTAAGTTAAAATTAAAGTTTTCTACTAATAGAACTTTCTTAATAATGAAATTGGATTTAAGTTCAATATTACCTGACCCAATTACCTTGAGTGTGGCATTGTTACCAAATGCTACTGAGCCCAGGTTTTTGAACTTGAGTTTGGTGAACTTCAATTTGTCCCCAGTCATATGTCTGGAGCACCCGCTATCTAACATCCATTGGTCCAAATCTTTATGTTCCTACACATAAAGAATTTTTGATGATTTGGATCCAATTTGAGTTAGGGATAGCTTAGATTGAGTTTCACTTCCTAGTCTGTCTCACCCCAGTCTAGGGTTTTCAATCACGTTAACCTTAAGGTTTTTGTGAGACAGGTTTGAAGGTAAAAATTAATTTTGAAAGGGAATTTTCATTTATTTTGAAAAGATATTTACTTTTGAAAAAAACTTTTGAAAACAGATTAAGTGTTTTTCAAAAAGATAATAAGTTTGAAAAATAGAGGTTTTGAAAAACAGTTTAGAATCTATAATTATTTGAAATTTGAGTTAGATTCGAATTTGACAAAATTTAACTTGAATTTGAATTTCAGAAATTGGCTTCCAGGTCTTGGCGAGGCACTAGGCCTTCTTTGGCCGAAGCCTTATGGGATCATCCACCCTTTCCTTGACAAAGCCTTTTAATGAAATTTTATTTTCAAATTAAATTAGGTCATTTTCTGGTCTAACTAGCTTGGGTCTTGGATCGGTAGCTTCGGCTAGTTCCGCCAAATTGGCTTCCCTAACGTACTATCATCTCACCTCCTCCCAATACTATGTTTTCAATTTTCAAGTAATTTTAGTCCTTAAATCTAAGAATTCCTTAAATCTAAGCATGGCAATTTGCAAGAAATTAAATAAACACACAATCAATCAAATAAAAAAAACTATCTAATTATAAAAATTGTTTTGATTTTGGCTCCCCCTGGACTATAGCCTCTATATGGGTTAGGCAAGAGTGAATCTTGTCCTTGGGGATCCAAAATTGATTTGAACCAGTTGGTTTAGTCAGGCACAGTTTTGGCACCCATGCCTGAACCTTAGGTCTTGACTGGTTCAGTACAGCAAAGTAAGATCTTTGCCGAGATTTGGTTCTATAGCCAAGTCCGGATCGGTTTAGAACAGACTTCTGTTTTCCCAGAATCATATCAAGATTCTTGGAACCAGAAGTGAATCGTTCTAAAGCTGTTCTTAAATCCTTGACTTGAGTTTTCAAGGAGAAATTCTCTGATTCAAGTTTCTCAACTTGATCAGGGGTTTCTTCCTGAATTTTCTCAGTTAAGGAATTAGAATCAGCTCCCTCTTTCAGGAGTTTTACTTCCTGTCGGAGGGACTCGATTCGGAGTTTGACTTTCGCCAAATCTCGGGATAGATAGGAAATAAGAGAATTGAATTTCGATTTTGAAAAACCCGTTACCTTTATTTCGCCGTCTTCGGAGAATGTCAGCTTGCCGTCGTCCCGTTCCGAGTCTGAGTCAGTCTCGATTTGATCCGAAGCGGTCAGGGCTAGAAGATTGGACTGAGGTGCTTCTTCTTCTTCTTCTGAGGAAGACTCGTCCCAGGTTGCTTGGAGTGCCTTCTTCTTTCTGTTCTTTTTGGACTCCTTTAGACTTGGACATTCAGTCTTGTAGTGGCCCTTCTTCTTGCATTCGTAGCAGGTTACGTTGGGCTTTTGTTTGTCAGTTGCCAGTTCATCTTGTCCGTCCTTTCTTCGGCTTGTTCTCCGTGTGTAGTTTGATTCTTCAACTTTTTGTAGTAGCTTCGAGCTAGCCGGACCAGTTCTGATTGATCTTCTTCTTGATCTTCTATTTCTGAATCTGGAGGTAGATTCAGGTTCAAACTTGAATTTTCTTCTTGGTCATTTTCCCTGTTTTCCCTGCAAAAAAAGCTATATCTTTTCTCGACCAAATTGGAGTTAGTCTGTTCATGCAGCTCAATGCAAAAAAAGCTTCACGTTCAGAAAATAACTCATCTAGCTTAATTTTTGAAAGATCCCTAGAGACCTT
>JAGFNQ010002942.1:206279-290294 GCA_024364735.1 Boesenbergia rotunda | reverse complement strand
GGCAATGTCCTGTGCGGCTGGTCGGCGTCTCCAAGTCAGAACCCCGGTGCCCGAGACATCTATACCGGCTAAAGAAAAGTTCCTATATCCTATCTCGTCGAAGTCGGTCATCGTGGTAATCTCGCCGTCAGCGATGTTTCGGCCGTGGTGGTGGAGGATAGAGGTGATGACGTGGCAGAAGGGGGTGCGGACCCGCCCCTGAGTGGACACACTAGAGGCATGTAGGATACAGTGGAAGAGGTGAAGGCCTATATCTATGTCCAGATGGTGGATAAAGGCATAGAGAAGAAAGGTGTGAAAGGGTTCATGGTGGCTATGTCCCTAGTGGACAAGGGAAGGATGCAATGGACAATTACTCTGTAGAGAGCGTAATCCTGAATTGGGAGTCGAGTGGAGTGGAACTGCCCTCCTGCAGGGTCCATGGCCTCCCTAAAGAAATAGTTGTATAAGGTGTTCAGGTCAATATGAGAGTAGGGGCATCGAAAGGCAGGTTCCTTGAGGGTAGCAACAGAAGATGGACTGAGATGGTCGGAGTCCCAGAAATCGGTTCAGTAGTGTAGGAGTGATGCTCAAGGGCATTCCTTGAACGGTAGTGACGAAGCTTAAGTGGTCTTGCCTAACTATGTTGTTATAGAATTTTGCACATAAGGTGTTGTTGATCGGATGTGTGCAGAATACGAGTTTATCCAGATTATAGAAGTTAATTGCGGACATTGCGACTGGACAGGATTGGGAAAAGAACTGACGGTTAAGGTAACTTGTCTTAATCGGAACGTAGGTGGTTCGGGCGAATTTGTTACAAAGTTCTAGGTTTGGAAACCTAGGGTCGGGACTGGGCTCGTTACCGGGGTTCAACTGAACTGCTCGGCGTTTTCTAAGTGTAGAAAAAAAAAGTAATTAAGGATAAACCTTGGATTATAAGAAGAGACTTAAAGAATAAAAAAAATATGTAATTTAAGAAAAATTAATTGCACAACTAAATTTCATACCTTGGAGGCATGGTTGAGGCAAGGGTGGGCTTAGGTTCACTTGATCCACAAGAATGAGGCAAGGGGAAGAAGAAGTGTGAGATGTGGTGTGGGAGGAGAAGGAGACTCGGGTCCCTTTTATAGGGGTTTTATGGGGGCGCCCGGGAGGTTCCGGGCGCCCTCAACAGGTCGGTTTGCCTAGGGCAGTGAAAAAGGTCTGTGGGGGTGCCCTGATCAAGGCTGGTCAACTACAGCTTTTGCTGCTTTGACTGGCGTGGACGACAGGTTTGTCGATGGGGGCGCCCGACAGGTCACGGGCGCCCTGGTCAAAGGTAGTTGATTGCAACCTTTTGGCTGCTTTAATCAGCGTGGGGGACAGAAACGTATGGGGGCGCCCGACGGGTCACTGGTGCCCTTGTCAAGTCGGTCAAATGCAGCTTTTGCTGCTTTGACTGGAGCTGGTACGTTGTCAGTGTTGTCGGGGGCGCCCGACAGGTTACGGGCGCCCTCATGGACTGCTTTCAGCAGCCTTTGACCTTGTGCAGTTGGGGGCGCCCGGGAAGGTCAGGGCGCCCTAGGTAGCAGCCTTTTGACTGTTTTAACCAGGTTTGACTATGTTAATCATAGTTTGACTATGTTAACCACAGTTTGACCATAATTATGAAAGCATAAGCAAGGTGGTTTAATTTGAGCTTAATTTTCCTGTCTCACTGAATCTAGGGTTTTCAAACAAATTAACCTTAAGGTTTTTGTGAGACAGGTTTGAGGGTAAAAATTTGTTTTGAAAAGGAATTTCAATTTATTTTCGAAAAAGTTCTTTATTTTTTAAAACAGATTTAACAAAAAAACAGAAATTTTGAAAACAGATTAAGTGTTTTTCAAAAAGAGAATAAGTTTGAAAAATAGAAATTTTGAAATCAGGTTAGAATCTATAATTATTTGAAATTTGAGTTAGATTCGAATTTGACAAAAGATAATTTGAATTTGAATTTCAGAAATTGGCTTCCAGGTCTTGGCGAGGCACTAGGCCTTCTTTGGCCGTAGCCTTATGGGATCATCCACCCTTTCCTTGACAAAGCCTTTTAATGAAATTTCATTTTCAAATTAAATTAGGTCATTTTCTGGTCTAACTAGCTTGGGTCTTGGATCGGTAGCTTCGGCTGGTTTCACCAGTCTAAAGAGACCAAGTAGACTTGATCTTATTAGAGTTGGTTTCCCCAACGTACTATCATCTCACCTCCTCCCAATACTATGTTTTCAAATTTCAAGTAATTTAGTCCTTAAGTCTAACTATTCCTAATTCTAAGCATGGCAACTTGCAGAAATTTAAATAAACAAGCAATTAAAAACAATTATCTAATAATGAAAATTGTTTTGATTTTGGCTCCCCCTGGACTAAAGCCTCTGTATGGGTTAGGCAAGATGTGAATCTTGTCCTTGGGGATCCAAAATTGATTTGAACCAGTTGGTTTAGTCATGCACAGTTTTGGCACCCATGCCTGAACCTTAGGTCTTGACTGGTTCAGTACAGCAAAGTAAGATCTTTGCCGAGATTTGGTTCTATAGCCAAGTCCGGATCGGTTTAGAACAGACTTCTGTTTTCCAAGAATCATATCAAGATTCTTGGAACCAGAAGTGAATCGTTCTAAAGCTGTTCTTAAGTCCTTAACTTGAGTTTTCAGGGAGGAATTCTCTGATTTAAGTTTTTCAACTTGATCAGGGGTTCCTTCCTGAATTTTCTCAGTTAAGGATTTAGACTCAGCTCCTTCTTTCAGGAGTTTTACTTCCTGTCGGAGGGACTCGATTCGGAGTTTGGCTTTCGCCAAATCTCGGGAGAGATATGAAATAAGAGAATTTAATTGCAATTTTGAAAAACCCGTTACCCTTATTTCGCCGTCGTCGGAGAAGGTCAGCTTGCCGTCGTCCTGGTCCGAGTCTGAGTCAGTTTCGATTTGATCCGAAGCGGTCAGGGCTAGAAGATTGGACTGGGGTGCTTCTTCTTCTTCTTCTGAGGAAGACTCGTCCCAGGTTGCTTGGAGTGCCTTTTTCTTTCTGGTCTTTTTGGACTCCTTTAGACTTGGACATTCAGTCTTGTAGTGGCCCTTCTTCTTGCATTCGTAGCAGGTTACGTTGGGCTTGTGTTTGTCAGTTGCTGGTTCAGCTGGTTCATCTTTTCTTCGGCTTGTTCTCCGTGTGTTGGCTTGGTTCTTCAACTTTTTGTAGTAGCTTCGAGCTAGCCGGACCAGTTCAGATTGATCTCCTTCTTGATCTTCTGTTTCTGAGTCTGAGGTAGACTCGGGTTCAACTTGAGTTTTCTTCTTAGTCGTTCTTCCTGTTTTCCCTGCAAAGAAAGCTATACTTTTCTCGGCCAAATTGCAGTTAGTCTGTTCATGCAGTTCAAGTTCAGAAAATAACTCATCTAACTTAATTTTTGAAAGATCCCTAGAGACCTTGTATGCATCTACCATAGATGCCCACAAGGTAGTCCTAGGGAACGCGTTTAGGGCATACCTTATAAGATCACGGTTTTGAACCTGGTGACCTATTGCGTGAAGACCGTTCATCAATTCCTAGATTCTGGCATGGAGCTGAGCTGCTGTCTCGTTATCTGCCATTCTGATGGTGAAGAGCTTGTTCAGTAGCAGATCCCGTTTGCTGATCCTCGTATCTGAAGTTCCTTCGTGGAGCTCGATCAGTTTAGCCCATAGCTCCTTGGCACTGTTGAATGGGCCTACGCGGTTCAGCTCCTCTTTTGTCAGTCCGAATTGAAGGGTCTGAGTTGCTTTGGCGTCAGCTTCAATCTTGCGTTTAAGGGCAGTGTCCCACTCTGAGTAGTTTTGTGGTACGCCTTCAGCATTTGTGGGAATCATCAGTCCAGACTGGATGATTATCCACATATCCACCTGAGTTTTCAGGTGGACCTCCATTCGACTTTTCCAGTACGGAAAGTCTTCTCCACTGAAAAGTGGAGGTCTGGCGGTGCTAAAACCTTCTTGGATGGCCATTTGTTACTGAAATAGCAAACAACAAAAACAACAAAAATATTCCAAGACTTGGTCTTGGATTAGTAGTGCGGGAAAAAAAGAACAAATTTCAAGGGGTGTTGCACCAACCTTGAAAGAAAAACTCGAACGAAAATATTAAAAAAAAATGAGAGAGAAAACGAAAGAAATCCGAAAAATTTTCAAACTGGTGGTTGCACCAAGTTTGAATTCCCCGCTCTGATACCACTTGTTGGATCGAGAGATGCGATAGAGGGGGGGGTGAATGTCGCAAATCGTTCGGATTAAAAAAAAGAGTAAGTGCGCGGCGGAAATAGAGACAAAGCAACACAACGCTAACAAGGTCGTTTTACTTGGTTCGGAGCCTGGGTCGACTCCTACTCCAAGGCCCACGGTCGTTGACCGTTTACTTTGGGCAATTCTATAATGCGTAGAATGAATACAGAAGAGAAATACAGTTTGCAATAAGAAAGATTACACTTCTGTATTTACCAACTCCCGGGGTAGGCTCGAGTTTCGGTGCAGCGGGAGGTCGACGGTGCTTCGGACTTGAGTCGGGAAGTTCCTGAAGCAGAGCGCGGTCGTCGGAGCGTTTGGATGCGTTGAATGAAAGCTGTAGAGCGTGGAAGTGTCGCAGTAATTGATGCTCTGAAGAAGGAGGTCGAGGGCCCTTTATATAGGGCCTGGGGGCGCCCTGGTCGACGGGGGCGCCCCCCCCCCCCCACGTGGCAGCAGATCCGGTTGTTGCTCGGTCGCCGTCTGATCCCCTTATCCTCGGGATCCGGTTTGACCGGGGCGCCCGGATGGCTCGGGCGCCCGGATTGACCGGTCAAAGCCTCATCTCCTCGGCTTCGCAGGGATGCGCTTCGGCAGCTGGCAGTGGGGGCGCCCGCGACACGCGGGGCGCCCGCGACACGCGGGGCGCCCGCGACACGCGAGGCGCCCGCGACACGCGGGGCGCCCGCGACAAGCGGGGCGAAGCGCGTTGAGGTTCTTACAGACTTGGGTTGACCTTGGGGCGCCCGGATCATCCGGGGCGCCCTGCTCAGCTTCTGGCTCACTCCTTTGAGGCTCTCTGAGCTGCAGATACTCAGTCCTTCGATCCTGCATCCAGGGTTAGTCCAAATAACAATTATATTATTATTTTATACAGCCTTAGCTGTCTTGGTTCTGACTTTGGTCTCCAAAATGGAGCCCTAGGTCGAACCGACGCCTAATGTTCCCTTAAGGGGAACGCGTCCTCACCTACTCCTCTCGGGAGAATTTACCTGGTGCCAACCGGATCCTCCAGTTGGACTTTTGCCCGGTAGTCCTTCGCCAGGTCTTGAGTTACCAAGCTGCCCTTCGCTTGGTGCCTAGCTGCCCTTCGCTAGGTCTTTTCTTCTGGCAGCCCTTTGTCAGTGCCTAGCATTCCTTCGCTAGGGTTTGTCCATTCTGGCAGTCCTTCGCTAGAGCCTAGCAGTCCTTCGCTAGGGCTTTTCTTCTGGCTGGCATTCCTTTGCCAGTGCCTAGCATTCCTTCGCTAGGGCTTTTCTTGTACACTCAAGAAACTTGTTAGACAACAACTAACCCTTAACTTTTGAACCCTTTTGCCAATATCAAAACACAGGTTTGACTTGGGTGCATTCTGCACCAACACTTCCTACCATCCCCAAACTAATGAACAACCCGAAATATCAAATAGGGAAATCAAAGCAATTTTGGAGAAGACCGTTGGGCCTAGTAGAAAAGATTGGAGCAAGAGACTTGATGATGCATTGTGGGCCTATCGTACGACATATAAGACACCCATTGGAATGTCTCCCTACTGGCTAGTATATGGGAAAGCTTGTCATCTACCCGTGGAGATAGAGCATAAAGCGTATTGGGCGGTGAAAGCTTGCAATTTTGATGCTAATAAAGTGGGAGAAGAAAGGAAGCTTCAACTTCAAGAACTTGAGGAGATAAGACTAGAAGCATATGAGAACTCAAGGATTTACAAGGAGAAGACTAAGAATTTTTATGATAAGCATTTATTGAAAAAGGAGTTTTAAATTGGCGGCAAAGTTCTTTTGTACAAATCAAGGCTCAAATTGATCAAAGGTAAGTTGAGGTGTAGATGGGAAGGTTCATTTTTTGTTACTAACATTTTTCCTTATGGTGTTGTTGAGATTAAGTACGAGGCTAATGATTTTATTTGGAGAGTTAATGGCCACCGGCTCAAGAAATACTTTGAAGAAGTGAAGGAGCTAGATGTGGATGGATTGGACATCAAAGATGCTATATACCCAACTTAAAGGGGAGTTTTATCTTTCTTGCACTTTTATTTCATTGTATATATCATTTTTATGTTTTCTAGAAGCAAATCTTTCTTTTAAAGTGAGTTTTTGCTAATAAATGCTTGAGTAGTGTAGAATGAATAAAGAATCATTGTAGATACCATTTTATCCTTTTAGGAACTTTGATTTTTTCTACATGATTTGGAATAAATGTATCCCTCTAGATTTTCTCTATATCATTTTAGAGTCCTTTGAAAGTGAATTAAATTTGGTTGCTAAAACTTAGGATTTGAGTCAATGGATGAAAATTCTTGGATACTTGAGTACTACTTAGTTGTGGACTCTAGATTGATGACTTGAGATGAACTCTTTTTACCTAGTGAGGACTTGGCCTAATTTTTGTGATACACACATGTGATTGTACTCTAGAACTTGCTTAGGTTCTTTCAAAACTATATTTCTATGATTGGACCACATTTATAGAGGTGAATCACTTTGTTTCCTTTTCATATCAATTTTTACAATATTGCTTGTTGATCTATTCTATACTCTATTTTCCTTCCCCTATTTTTCTGTTCATAACTATATTTTCCATGGATTTGGATGCTTTGGAATGTTTCTTGATGTTACTTTGCCCGAGACGATCAAAAAGCTAAGTGTGGGGGAAGTGGCTAGTGTTTTGAAATGTTTTGGTAAGAAATAATGCATTTTGGAAGCTTCTTTTTGGTTGAATTATAGTGGGCAATCTGTTTTGATGAGTCTAAAGGAATGAAGGAAGTATCAAGGAAAAACTAAAAAAATAGAAAATGAAGATTAGAAGGAAGAGGTGTGCCAATTTGATGGAGTTTTGTACCAAGTTTGGTTGCAAGAGTTGATAGTAAAAATTTCAAGTAGAGCATATAATTTCATCATCATTAGATTGCAATTGATATATCTTGCAGTTCGCGACCACTTCAGAATTCCAAGAGTTGATCAGAAATGTGAAAGCCACAATCGAGTGTGAAGCTGATTTGATCAGAAACTGTTTTGATCAAGAATTGGGAAGCTGGAACTGTGAAAGCTGAAAAAGAAATCAGAAACATTTCTCTTGAAGCTGAATTGAAGATGTACTACCAAGTTTGGTTGCAAGAGTTGATAGTAAAAATTCCAAGTAGAGCATATAATTTCATCATCCTTAGATTGCAATTGATATATCTTGCAGTTCGCGACCACTTCAGAATTCCAAGAGTTGATCAGAAATGTGAAAGCCACAATCGAGTGTGAAGTTGATTTGATCAGAAACTATTTTGATCAGGAATTGGGAAGCTGGAACTGTGGAAGCTGAAAAAGAAATCAGAAACATTTCTCTTGAAGCTATACAATTCAATTGTGAGTGGAATCTGAAAGTGCTGAAAGAAAAGAAAAAACACTGAGGAGCTGAAAGGAAATCAGTTTATGTTGGTTTGCTATAAAAATAGCTGAATTGCAAGAATTCCTTATACACTTCTGTCATCTTGATGGAAAGAAATGGGAGCTCACAAGTGTTAGGATCATTGAAAAAAAAGAAAGATGGAAGCAGAGATAAAAGAGAAACATTGGCTGCAAAGAAAAAAAAAGAAAGAAAAGAGCAGCTGAAAAATAGAAAAAAAAGAAAAAAAACAAACACATGAGGTGTAAAGAGTTGGATTAGTTTCTGAAGTGGAAGATGTAAACAAGGAGCTAGATGAATTAAAGACGTAGTTCTTGATGAAAGAAGTGAACCCTCGAAAGTCACTTTAAGAATTCAGCCCAGTTTCAGCTACTGATCAGACCCTGATCGGTCACCAATCCGATCAGGGAGGTGTCTGATCGGTCACTCAGACCGATCAGCAGCAGTCCAGACCGATCAGTAGGTCACCCAGAACAATTAGAGCAGTGACTGATCGGTCACTCTGACCGATCAGCCGAGGTTTAATCACTGAACTCAGTAATTTCAGAGCCACTGTTTGTCCCTGCTAAATTTTAAGTTTTGATTTCATTGAGAGGATCATCTAAGGGGCAAAAGTGCATTAGGTTACATTCTTGAATATCCAAATCTTCCACTTTCTTAACTTTTCCATTTACTAAACTTCTATTTCATTTTTATCATTCTATATTTCCCTAACTTGTTCAAATAAGCTTTTGTAGGTGTGGATCCAACTCAAGAATGATGGTGGAGAGTAGAACATAAGCAAGCTTATGGTAGTGCAAGAACTATGATTGTGTTTGAGTGAGCTCCATTTTCATCAAAAATGTAGAACTTAGGAAGAGAGCTACCCAAAAATTCCCTTGAGAGGATTTGTGAGTTTAATTCGTCTCAATTAGTCATGAAAGATGAAGTATACTATGTTGTTGACTGAGGACAAGATACTAGTCCATTGAGTTTAGATTTTTGAGAATTGACAACCCTAGGTAATTTTCTTTCAATTGCTTCTAACTATGATTGAGAATAATCTAGGGGGTACATGATTAGTTAGCTTGTGTGAGACACCCAAGAGCAAGTGTGGGGGAGTTGATAATTACCATTTCGTTGATCAAATTAGGCTCTCAAATTCATGTTTTGATCCCTTTTTACATGCTTAATCTTGTATTTACACTAGGTTCCATGAGTTATCTCTATTTTTGGCTTTAGATGTAATTCTTTCTATATTTAAGATGTTTTGGCACTTAAATTTGGATCTAATTTTGTAGGCTCCAAATGACCATGGACCTAGACAAATTGGATCGAACTTGAGTTCAGCCTTGGCTTCAATTAAGAGATGGATAAATGTGGGTCGTCCAATCAAAGAACGGTGAGATCTGAGCCATCCATCATCTTTTGACCAATCCGAGCTAAAAATAGAGTTAATCAAGACCACATATCAAGATCTGCAGCTTTGGTCCAAATCAGAAGTCATCTGACCGTCGGATCAAGCTCAAGAGGGGTCTAAACCATCCATTCAAAAGGCAAGGAGATCTGAGCCATCCGTTGCTGATCTAGAAGATCCAAGCTACTGAGAGGCAGATCCGGACCATTGATGGAGATCTAGAGAGTTTGATTCTGATCCGAGATAATCCGACCGTTGGATGAGGTGAGGATGATCACAGCCGTTCAAATTCAAATGGGACAGTTAAATCAAAAATTTCTCCACCATAGCTCGGTTGTCGCATGTTTCCAGTTCTTCTCTGTTCTTCGCTGTTCTTCATCGTTTTCCTTTCCGATCGCGCGCGACCACTTCAGATCAAGCTTCATTTCAAGATTTTGAATCATCGAGATCAATTTCCCGAGGAGTTTGCAATTCAATTTCATCTCTGAAAGCTCAGGTGAGGGTTTCGCCGAGAGCTCGCTTCATCCGATCGCTTCTTGCTTGATCACTCGTCTTCATCAATCGGAGCATTTAGAGGGGTTCTCTGAAGCGCTTTGAGAGTTCCTGAGCCACTATCGCAATCCAAATCATCAGAGAGGAAGAGATCGGAGGAGGTTTCAGATTGTGCCCAAAGCTGAGCAAATCGATCGCGGGAATTGGATTTCGTTTAATTTGTCAAGCTAGAGGGTTTCTAGCTGCATCTTGTGTGATAGCAAGACGGAATTATTGATGAAGAATTTGATCTGTAGTCTAGATTTAGTTCTGAATTCATTTCTGTAGTCGTTTTACTTTGTATCAGACACTTTCAGAAACTGATCGGTCTGTTTGACCGATCAGGATAGACTCTGATCGGTCCGTTTGACCGATCAGGCAAGCATCTGATCGGTCTGTTGACCGATCAGACAGCCTCAGCCACAATTTAGTCTTGTTTCTTAAGTATGTCTTGTTTCAGACTTTACCATTCTGCCGTTTAGCTACTAACAGCTTGCATTCAATTTTATTGGCTTAGTTACAGTTTTCTTGCACTCAATTTCTGTCTTAAATTTCAATCTTATAATTTCAAATTGAATTGCTAAATTTCCAATAGGTTAAGTCTAGTTGTTGAAATTTCTTAGTTTAATTTTGCTTTAGCTGAGCGTACTTCATTTCAAACTGTACCTTCATTCCTATTTGCAAAATAAACTCTCATTTTAATTGAAAACCCAAAACATTAAATGACAAGAATCAAGCTTGGATTAAGCACACTTAACTAGTCTTTGGAAAAATACGACTTGAGGTCCCTATACTACATTTTAATTTTGTGAGCTAAGGATTTTCAACTTACAAATATCTAAATTTGAAGCTCATTCATGACACTTGATTGTGGGCAACCATCATACCCCATGGCTCAGTTGGCCATGTACGGGCCGATTGATGTACAGTTTGCTTAGGAGCTTGGGGTTCCTTGAGATAGCCGATCGGCACACTCTTTAAGTGTGCTTTGGCTCTGAAGTTGTCACTGTCCATAGCAATACGTACCCTCTGACACCGCGCAGATAAGGGTAATAACAGAGTCGGCGCACGCCGGCTCGAGCCTAACACCACTCGTGTCCGAATCGCGGAGATCTCGCTGACACAATACGTTCCTGATAAGCTCTGACAAGCCATACTATTGTGCCTCCTGCATGTGTCATATAATGCGGCGGCGGTCAGCTGACTGATAGTAGTCCCTGACTCTGTCCCCGCATTGGACAAAAGGGGGACAAAAGAGAGACAGAAGTTGTCGGCTCTCCCTGCTATATAAGCCTTTCTTTCCTTCACTAAGAGGTATGCGTAATATTTTAGTTACAGTCGTTTCTTCCTTAGCTCAATCTTCTCCATCGGATTCTGACTTGATCGTCGGAGGACCTTGTTCAGAAACTCTCTCGGTGGGTTGCTGATGGTCGTCATTTTTACAGAATGAGCACCCCTTGACCGGAATAGTTCTTCGCTCCGCTGTATAATATTGCCATCATTTTCCATCCTCGAGCTGTACTCATCATCAAATTGGCGAGTTGACAAGAGGCATGACGGATACATTCGGACGACCCTGATCAAAAACTTAATGTGCTCCTGTTGTCCGACTCACTTCCGGGATTTATTAGATGGGTAGACTGAAACTGGACCGCTCATTCCAAATTAATCGGGCGCGGCGCAAGATACCTGGGCAAAATAAAAATGAATATGAACTTGTGTTACTGCACCTGAATAGCAGAGACAAGTCCATGAAAAAAACAATTGACTCATCAGTCTAACAACTTAAACTATACTTCAGCTCTACATGCTGAAGAAAAGTCCACAACTGGGAAAAGAAGTCCTCTACATAATTGAGTCATCAGTCCATGAAAAGAACTATTGACTCATCAGTCTAACAACTTGAACTATACTTCAGCTCTACACGCTGAAGAAAAGTCCACAACTGGGAAAAGAAGTCCTCTACATAATTGACTCATCAGTCCAAGTTTTTTTTAGGTAAAAAAAAATAGGAGTGGCCAATCAATTCACTCGATTGGCATTAACAAGGAAGACAAACAACTGATTCTACAAGGCAATCAGCAACAACAACCTATAGCAGAAACACACCTCTGCTTCCTTGCAACTACATGTACTGAAGTAAACTGCTAGTTCTTTCCATTTTATTATAACAAAATTTATTAATTCTAATTCAACTACTGCTTATGCATTTTCCATACGATTTCTCATTTATTATCAGAACTACTTGACGTGTGGCTTTTGGTCTCAGAGCAATTTGAAGTGGTATTCCCAGCCTGAGTGCTTCGGCTCGATGGGCACTCGAAGAAGAAATTGATAGGCTGAGGAACATCAGAAGCAAGCAGAAGTGATCTTGCGATGGGAGGCGCATTGACATCGATGATCCCTTCGAGCACCTGAACGACCTGCCCCATTGTTGGCCTGCAGCTCTCGTCGTCCTGAATGCACCAGCAAGCGATCTTGCAAGCTCTGTCCAGCTCTTCCATGTTCACTTCTTCAGGCCGCAACTTGCTGTCCAGCACACCCGCAGCGTCGCCTTCGATCAGTTTGCTCGCCGCAAACGTTGGGAAATACCTTGTGCCATCTTCCTCTGCTGCTGTTTGCTCCAGGTTTTTCCTTCCCGAGATGATCTCCAAGAGCACCATTCCGTAGCTATAGACATCGGCTTTCGCTGTAATGGCGACGCCGGTAATCCATTCGGGGGCGAGGTAGCCCTTGGTCCCTCGCAAAGTCGTGAGGACTCGACTGAAGTCTCGTCCCATGAGCTTCGCGAGACCGAAATCTGCCACCTTGGGGTTGAACGAAGCATCCAAGAGAATGTTCTCCGGCTTGATGTCGCAATGTATGATGCACTCTCTGCATTGCTCGTGCAGGTAGGCTATTCCTCTCGCGATGCCGATTGCAATTTGGTATCTTGTCTTCCAGTTCAAATGAGAGGAAGGGGCGTTGTGGAAGAGATGGGAGTCCAAGGAGCCATTTGGCATGAACTCATACACGAGAAGCCTTTTCGACCCTTGAGAACAAAATCCAAGCAGACGAACGAGGTTGACATGTTGGATCCTCCCGACAGTGTTCACCTCCGTCCGAAACTGCTTCTCTCCTTGACGAAGGCCTTCGAGCTTCTTCACGGCAATGTCATTTGACCCTGACAACGACCCCTTGAACACTGATCCAAAGCCTCCTCCCCCGAGCTTCGTTGAGAACATCCGAGTGGCTTGCTGCAGCTCACTGTATGTGAACGAGACCAGACGACTCTGCATAGCCTTTGCTTTCTCAATCATCCTCCTACTTTCTCGCTTCTTTATCACAATACAAATGGCAGGAACGCTAGAAAACAAGATGGCCAGAACAATGGCACCGATGATAACCCAACTTGCCACTCTCTTCTTGTCTCTTTCAGAAGATTGCAACTCCGAGGCAGCCAAGCGCAGGTAAAGAGTTCCTGCATCAGATTGATTATATTGCTCTTGCAGATTCAGTAACCCTCCATGCCAAACAAAGCAGCCACTACCGTTGTAGGAATAAGCATTGCAGGAGCAATTACTCAAGCAAGCCAACTCGCAGCCTTCCCTACTTGCAGCCGTGCCCAAAGTGTTGGGGCTATCAGGTAGCCTAACATTTGTCATTTCAAAGAAGCCGTCGTTCTCAGAATTGTTGGCCTTTCGTTCGCATTCCAAAGGAGTGATCCTCTGGCAACCTGCGCTTCTGTCACCCAAATTCCACTCATCCTGGAACATCACTCTGTAACCCCTGGCACAACTGCAAGAAGGCCTGCTCATATCACTGCAGCTACCGAAAGATCCGCAGCTCGCATACACCGAGCAGCTAAACTTGGGCATAGTCCAGAAGAGCATCCATGATTGTGTATTCTCCATCCACGTCGAACTGAGCATTTGGCCGGACTCATAATCAATGACAAATCTAGTTTTGAGGTTGGGATCATTGGCGGCGTAGGTGAAATAGGTCTCCTTAGTGTTGTTGATGAACTCGAAGTTGAAGATGCCTCTCCATCTCATCTCCGGGACAGAAGTAAAGACGTCTGCGTCCCAGATTCCACTGGTCCAATATTCCTTGGACGAATTCCATAAAAGAAAATACTGAGAGGTTGCGCCGGTTGGATCACTCTGGAGACTGAAGAGTCCAGGAGAAGGGTCAATTTTGTTCTTCCAGGAAATGAGGCGTTGGGGTGTGCTGGTGAGCTTGTTGAACCCGAGCTTGCCGCCGGGAAGCCAAGTGTCGGTGGGGTGGTCGAAGCTCTGCCAGAAGACGAGAGAGGAGTTGGATTCATCCCTGAGCTGGAGATTACCCGTGTCAAGGATGACCGCGACGATTGTGGAGCTGTAGGATAAGATGGTGGTGACGTTGGTGGACCATATGATGGATTTGAACTGGTTAAGGAGGACGAGGTTTCCATCGTCAGAGATCCTAAGCTCCGACGCGGTTGGGTCCGTGACTGGAGTGGCTCTGTTGGCCACCCACACTGGGGTGAGCAAAGAGATCTTATCGTACCAGATGCCGATGTAGTGGTTGAAGGAGGTCGTGCCGGCGCTGCCGGGAGGCTTGAAAAAGCCAAGCACGAACCTGCCGCCTCCGGAGGTGATGGTCTGGTTTCCGGACAGAGAAGTTTTTGCGTATATTCTGTCAGTTGACGTTGCGGAGGAGAAGCAGAGAAGCGAGAGGAAAAGGGAGAAGGAGAAGAAGAATGAAGTTGCACTGGAACACGAAGAAGCCATTGCTATTGCTATTGCCATTGCCATTGCTGATGGCCGATGAGCGACGAGATCAGGTTGAAGGAGAACTGGAATATTTAATGGCGTCGCTGGGACGTAACTGACTTCCTTAACTCCGTTCAGATATTTCTTATGGAATTGGGATGACTCAGTCAAACAAAGCATTGGAAATATGAGAGACTAATTGAAGAAAAATCATTGTAATTTAAAAAAATAATCAGTCTATTTCTGCTATTGAAGAAAAAAAATTGTAATTAAAAAAGGTATATTTAAAATATTAAAATACTTAAAAATATATGAAACCACTGACTGATTTATCAAAATGTCCTGCGTTAATACGGCGAAGAATTTCCGATTTTTTTTAATCAAAAGTCGAAGTCGTACGTGAAAAAAAAACTTATTTTAAAAAATCATTTCATAATTTATTTTTTATCCCAGGATATTTCCAAAATTATCTTATTCTTTTTATACACCTTCAGCTAATAAGTCATTTTCACAGTTACATTTTCGAGATATCCAAACTATTTTTCGTAATTTTGATTTCAAAATAATAGATTTAGTTTAGATACAGGTAATTTTTTTTCCTTTCTCTCTCAGTAAAGTAACTACTTCTCATTGTCGACAAGTAATAATTGTGTTACAGTCGCAAGCTCATCTCCAACTTTGCAAACTTTTAGATGCACAAACTTTTAGATTTTCAGGAACATCATTTACTTATAAATTTTAAACATAAATTGTAGTAAGATAAAATAAAGATAAAGAAGGTCAAATATGATCGTTATATCGTACTAAAAGAGGATATGAAATGATTTGATTTCAAGTCCTTTTTGGACCTGAAAATGTAAAATAGAGAAAAATATAAACAAAATAAATATATATATATATATATATATAATACCAAAAAAATAGAGTTTCTAGAATTGTACATATTAGAAATATATAAAATAGAAATTAAACTAAAATTTATATATAAAAATTAAGATAGATTATATCATAAAAAAATTATTAAAAAATAATTCTATATTTTAAAATTTTATTTAAAAAGAGATAAATATTATTAGGCTAGATATCCCAGGATATCAAGCTCTCTGTTAGTTTTTGTAGCATACGAAGTTATGTTAGACACTGACTTCAGATATAAAAATAAATTAAATAAATAAATAATAATAAATATAAAAAATAAAGTAAAATAAATAATATAAGTAAATAAAAAATATATAATATGAATAAATAATAAAGTAATAAATATTAAATAGAGAGAAAGATAAAGAAAATATATAAAGAGATAAAAATATAAAAATATAAAAATATATAAAAAAATAAAAATAAAGAAAGAAATATAAAATATATATAAATAAATAAAGTTTATAGATGAAAAATATAAGAAATAAATATAATAAAATTAAAATAAAATATAACTGTGAAAAAATTTAATATAGATAATAAGATATAAAGATAAAAAAATAAAGAAATAAAATAAGACAGTCTAAATGTGCTAACCGCTATATTATATACTGTTATATGCTAAGTGGTACGATACGAGAAGATCATTGCTACTATCTAGGACTAAGTTTTGACACCTTAATTAAATTCTCCTAGGTCAACCTTACCTAGTGATATCTAATATTGAGAAATTCAAATATCATAGGTTCATTAGTGGATTTCGATGAAAATTTAATGATGGACATAGAAAAATTCGATTGCAATAATTTCAAATATTATGAGTTTATGATATTATAAGGACTCAAATTGTTCTATCCATTATGTAGATGTTAATCAATAGTACGATACGTTTAAACTTGTTTAAAGATAAAATGAATTATTCTATCCGCGTTAGACCTGATATTCTCGGATTTCAGGCTCACGTTGGGCCTAAAATTCCAATATATCAAGCTTGTATTGGGCCTGATATACTGGGATTCCGGCCAAACTGGCCCTGAAATCCGAGAATATTAGACCCTTTCACATCCAAAATTGAAATATTTTTATTCAAAATAATTATAATAAATATATAAAATATATAAAATAAATATAAAGATAAAGATAAAGAAAAATATATAAAGAGATAAAAAAAAATAAAGATATAAATAGATATATTATAAGTGAATTGTATTAGAATATATTTTATATTTTGAAAAAAAAAATCATACATAATACAATTCATTTATAATGTATCCATTTATATCTTTATTTTCTTTATATCCTTATATATTTTCTTTTATCTCTATCTCTATTTTATATATTTATTTATAATTATTTTAAAGAAAAATTCAATTTTGGATATCAGAGGGTCTGATATTCTCGGATATCAGACCCACGTTAACCCTTAAATCCCAATATATCATGCCTAACGTGGATAACACAATTTATTTTACCTCTAAACAACCTTAAACGTATCGTATTATTGAAGAACATCTAGAAAACCTCTAAATACACAATAGATAACACAATTTGAGTCATTGCAACATAACTCATAATATTTGAAATTATTGCAATCACACTTTTCTAGGTCCATCAATGAGTCCCATAACCACTCGGACGCCCCTATAGTGTCATGTCAGCAAACGAATAGAACTGACCAGGGCTATAAATAGGCCTTCAGAGCTCAGTTCCAGATCATCCATCAACTACATATGAATTGTTTTTTATTTTCTTTTGTCTCGTGCTTCAAAGTCTATAAAAGGCTTCTCCACCAGAAGGAGATTTTGATAGTGAGCTTCAATCGTCTTGGATTAGCAACCACCTAGGTTGCAACCAAGTAAATTTCTATGTCTTAGGCCTTTTACTAGTTCAATTAATTTATATTTATTTTAATTGATTGTTGCAACTAATTTGGAATCTTTGTAAGCTGCACAAAAAATTTATTTTAATTTTACAAGGGCAATTCACGCCTCTTGCCGGTCCACCTTAATCCGACATTAAGTACTTGCTTTGCATGTGAGTACTTAGGAATAATCATTAAACACAACTAGGGTTTAGTTGACATTAGATATACCCTACCTAGTAGCTTAGTTACATGTTTATTGATTTTGGTATTTATTTTATATACTATTGCATAGTTGAGACATGGTTGTTTGTGCATATTAGTATAATGTACCATAGCTGCATAGTTGCATACTCACGAACATCAGCTTCCTTATGGTTAAGCCCGTCGTCAGTCATTTAGCTGCTCTGCCCACTCAACCACTCATGGGTAGTGGTAGTTGCTAGAGTGCGAGCAGCTGCCCTGTTTTGCCATACTCAACCACTCATGGGTAGTGGATGTTGGAGTTATAGGCAAGCAGTTGACAGCCACATCGTTATTTTCGAGAGATATCAAAGCTGTTGGTGTCTCCCCCTTTTCCCTGGGGTTTGGAGTAGTTGGCTCCCCAGCATCCTGTTTACTCAACCACTTATAATAGTGATAGTTGTTAGAGTGTGTATAGTTGTCACAACCCTACCCACTCAACCTCACAAATGTAATGTAATGGCGGCTTGACTAGCGTCAGGAGTGACACATGTCATTGCATCATGTGCATTTATTATATTTTATATTTTTTTGTGTTTACTGCATTTATATGAGCTATGATTGTTACATTTGGTTGGCATATATGTGTAGGACCGATGCACGTGAGAGGGGGGGTGAATCACGTGACTTTTAAAATCTTCGTTATAAAATCAGAGTCGATAAAAAATTGTACGATGCTTTTGATAACGTGCGCAGCGGAAACATTAAACCGAAATGCGAAAGCGAAAAATAAAAAAAAAATTACACGAGGAGTTTTACTTCGTTCGGAGCCTTCGCCGACTCCTACTCGAAGGCCCAGGTTCCTTGAACCTTTCCTGTGGGCAATCCACTAAAAACCTCTATCGACAAACTCCCGATAGAGTGATTCGTATACAAGATTGGGCGGAAGTGTAACAGCCCTACACTTCCCCCTTAAATAATTTAAATGCAGACAGAATGAAAAATTCGTTACCCAACACTTAGATTTATCTGAAGCAGCTTGGGTGTTGGGAGCGATCTTCCAGCAGCGGTCGGACAACGTCGAGTCAAAGCACAAACCGCAGCAGAGGAGCGTGGAAGCAAGAGAGCGTCAAAGCTTGAACCAGAATCAAATTTTTTCTTATTTGTTAGAGAGCTTGCTTGTTTCTATTTATAGTGTCTCGATGCATGATCTTCTCAGCTCAAATTTTATCCATCAACAAGATGAAATAATTAAAAAAAAAAGATAATGTTTCTATCCTTTGCTTCAATTAAGAAAATAATTTAAATAAAATATAAATACAGAATATTGAAAAGTTAACCAAGAGGTTTTATCCTCTTACAATTTTATTAATAATTTAAAAGGAGATTTTATCCTTCTAGCTAAGCTTCACGTGAGAATTTTAAGCATTAGAAGGAATAATTTTATTCTCTAAAAAGAAGGAAATACGAATAATTTTAAATGATAATTTATCCTCCACCAAGGATTTAGATAAGGAATAAGTTTATAAAATTCAACTACAAAATCTAATTAAATAAATTCTGTAAAATAGAGTTAATGCATTTAGAATCTAATTAAATAAATTCTGTAAAATAGAGTTAATGCATTTAGAGTTAATTAGACCTCGTCCAAACCTGGATAAGGATCTAACCAGGACTCAACCGAGGTCACCAAAATGGGCCTAAGTTGGACCGCGCCTACAGTCCTAAAATAGGACCCGTCCTCACTGGTTCGCTCCTCCAGTGACTTACCTCACTTACCTAGTGCAGCTCTACTCAACTTCTTAACCCACCAGGTCTTCCTGCCAGGGCTCAACCACCCTGGTCTTTTTGCCAAGTTTCAACCAACTTGGGCTTCAGCCAGTTGTCAGGCCCCGTGAACCCAACTGGACTTCTCACCAGGACTCAACCACCCTGGACTTCCCGCCAGGACTCAACCACCCTGGACTTCAGCCTGGTGTCAGGTCCTAAGTCTTTCAACCCTGCACACTTAGTAAAGAGGTCAAAACCAAAAGCAAGTCTAACTTTAACCTATTTGTCATTCATCAAAACTCAGGTTTAACTATTAGTGCAAATTGCACCAACAATCTCCCCCTTTTTGATGCAATGACAACCTGGGTTAAAGTTAGAAAATACCAGATAAAGCAATGAGTCCAAGCATAATATGCAAATGACATGCTCTAAGATCAGAAATTTTTAATTTTCTAACTCAACCCTTAAACCCTCCCCCTTTGGCATTCATCAAAACAAAGAAATAATAAGTGCGCAAGCATCAGAAATAAAACAAGCAATCAATTAATATGCCAGCCAAGTAAAAAATACTTTAAGTATTTGGGGAAGAAAAAATGCTTAACAAGCATACTAAGTTTCTGAACTGATTCAGAGGGGTAAGTCAAATTCTTAATTTAACACAAACAATCTGAGAGCATAAATGTTAAAGGAAATGACTAGGTGTAAATTTAGAAATGACTTTTCGAACACCATTTTCCAAAATTAAAAAGGCTACCTTCAAAATCTTAATCTTTTCCAAAATAAAGAATATCTCAAAGCAAATTAATGAAAAAGAAAAGATTTTCCAAAATTTTCTTTTCAAAGGATCATTTAGAATATTTTCAGGATTAATTTGAGAAAAAAAATTTCAAGATATTTTTTTTTAAAAAATCCTTGTTCAATTAAAGAAGATATTTTCTAAAACAGTTTTCACTAAACATTTTTGAGAGTTAGAATACAAAATATAAACTCAAGCTCCCCCTGAACCAAGTAAAAAAGTTTAGCCCTTTCCAGGCAAAGTCCTATGCATCTCACAACCGTTCTATGTTTTACAAGCACAAACAAGTTAATCTTAATGTGTTTTGTGAGATGCGGCTACCTAAATCTATAGGTTCATGTAGTTTTAGGGGTCAAACTTAGGCTAAGTCCACCAACTTTGAAGATCAGGTTTGATAATCCAAATTCATTACAAAAAAAACAAGTTTGAAAAATTGGAAAAAAACATGTTTGAAAATCACAAGGAATTTTTTTTTAAAATTAAGTCAATTTAAACCAAGAATCAAAGTACTTAAGCTAATTGTCAAACAGAATATGCGAGCTGATTGTTCAAAAGAAGTAAGTGTGATCAGGTCAGTTCTAGTCTATAACACACATTCCTATTAACCTTTTTAAGTTACTAAATTCAAATTCAGAGAGTGGTTTAGTAAATATATCAACTAGGTTAGCCTTAGATTCATAAATGTTATTGTGCCTATGTCCTCTAAGTGTGATGTTTGGGTTGTCAGTGTGTTTGATCAGATATTCATTGGACAAGAACCTAACCTTATAACCAGTGTCACACAATTGGCTGATACTTAGTAAATTGAAGTGAAAGTTTTCAACAAGTAAGACATTTTTAATTATAAAATCAAACTCAAGTTCAATGTTACCTAGGTCAATTACCTTAAGTTTACCGTTGTTTCCAAACGCAACTGTCCCTAGACTTTTGTACTTGAGTTTTGTAAACTTGCTGGGATCCCCAGTCATATGTCTGGAGCACCCACTGTCGATAATTCACTTGTTTTTCTACAGTTAAGTAGGAAATTTTTAGAATTTAGTTTAAGTTTTTAATGAGTTAAAGGAATGATTTAAAGAAACTTAAGAAATTTGAACCCAAAAAAACTTAAGAAGTTTAAAATTTTGAATTTAAAAAGCTTAGGAGAATTTGAATTTTGAAAAACCTTAAGAAATTGAAGACTTGAAGTTTTGAAAAAGTTAAGGAATTTAAAATTTTGAATTTTGAACAACTTAAAAAGAACTTAAGGAATTTGAAAATTTAAATTTTGAACAGCTTCGAAAAATGTGAATTTAAAAAAACTTAAGAGTTTTGAATTTCGAGAAACATTAAGAAATTTCAAAAATTTAAGAATTTAAATTTTAAATTTGAATTTGTTAATTTGAATTTTCAATTTTGAATTTTGAATTTGTTAATCTGAATCTTGTTAATTTGAATTTTAAATTTTGATTTTAGTTAATTTGAATTTTGAATTCGTTAATTTGAATTTTGAAATTTGATTTTATTAATTTGAATTTTGAAATTTGATTTTGTTAATTTGAATTTTGAAATGTTAATTTGAATTTTGAATTTTGTTAATTTTTTGAATTTAAATTTTGAATTTGAATTTTATGAATTTTTGAATTTGAATTTTATTAATTTTGAATTTGAATTTTATTAATTTTTGAATTTGAATTTTGAATTAATTTGAATTTTATTAATTTTGATTTTTGAATTTTGAATTTTAATTTTATGAATTTTTGAATTTGAATTTTGAATTTTTTTTGAATTTTAAATTTTTTTTGAAATTTAAATTTGAATTTTATTAATTTTTGAATTTGAATTTTGAATTAATTTGAATTTTATTAATTTTGATTTTTGAATTTTGAATTTTATTAATTTTTGAATTTGAATCTTGAATTAATTTGAATTTTATTAATTTTGATTTTTGAATTAATTTGAATTTTATTAATTTTGATTTTTGAATTTTGAATTTTAATTTTATGAATTTTTGAATTTGAATTTTATTAATTTTGAATTTTGAATTTGAATTTTATTAATTTTTGAATTTTGAATTTGAATTTTGATTTAGGTTGTCCTTATTCATCTCACTTGATCTAAGTTGTCAATCAAAGGGATCCTATGATTTGTGTGAGATAAGTTTGAGTTTGATTTATAAAAGTTAATCTGACTTTTTGTTAGATTCAGGTTTGACAAAAAGCAGTTTAAAAGTATACTTCCATAATTGATTTCCAGGCCGTGGCGAGGCACAGAGGTCTTCTTTGGCCGAAGCCTTATTGGATCAACAACCACTTTCTAGGCAAAACCGCTTAAAGAAGTTGTACTTTTAACCTACTTATTGAAACTCCTTGGTCTAACTAGTCTAGGATGTGGCGAGGTAGCTTCGGCTAGTTCCACTGGGCTAAGAAGACCAAATAGAGGACGCCTTCCCCTACCTGACTCCTTAGATCAGCTTCCCTAACGTACTATCAGCTCGCCCTACCCTGGTACTGAGTAGGTCAAGTGTCAGACTAACTTTTGAAACTAGTCCTAGGTACCCAGACGGGTAAAGGGTGACTTTGAGGTGCCAACTAATTTGGAGCCTCCCCCTAAATTGTAGGTAGGGTGTTTAGGGTCAATGTAATGAATGTCCTTTTTGGGGACATAGTATTGGTTCTGCCCTACTTGATTTATTAGGTAAGCTTTTGGAACCCACGCTTTTCGTTGATTTTTGCCGGGGTGGATAAAGGAGATAAAGGATCTTTGGGCTGATCCTGATTTATATCCTATCCCAGATTTATTGTACATGCCCTTTTGTGATCCAAGAATGAGGTCAAGGTTCTTGGATCGGGTTGTGAAAGTTGCTAGTAGATCCTTAAGTTTTAGGACTTCGCCCTTTAGAGTGGAGTTTTCAGTTTCAAGCTCAATTGTCTTTTGATTTTGAGTTTGTTCAGTTAATGTTCTGGTATTAATTAATTGCTCCTTAAGGTCTTGATTTTCCTTAAGGAGCTGGTCATTCCTAGATTCAGATGCAAGTAATTTTTTATTTAAAATGGAAATAATCTTAAAAAAAATTTTATTAACTGAATCTAAATATACCTTAGTCGAGTCGTCCGAAAAGAGTCCGATCTCTTGACTCGACTCGTATTCGGAATCTTCGTCGTGCTCCGAGTCTGACCCGGGTCCAGTTGCCATTAGCGCGAGGTAGCTTGTCTTCTTTGGTGATTCATAGTCAGAGTCATCCGAACTCTCGTCCCAGGTGGCTTGAAGAGCCTTCTTCTTCTTGCTTTTCTTTGATTGGTCCTCCGTTTTGTAGGGACATTCATGTTTGAAGTGTCCTTTTCTGTTGCAACCGAAGCAGGTTATTTTGCTTTTGTCTCCATAACTGGTTGGCTTCATTATCTTTTGGAAATCTCTTTTCGAGAATTTGCTTTTCTTTTTGGCAAGGACTTTTCTTACTAAGTTAAGCATTTGTTCCTCGTCATCTGAGTCTGAGTCTGACTCTTCTTCTGATTCTTGAATTTTCTTCTTCGACTTGACTTCTTTTGAAGAACCTGCAAACAAAGCAAATCCTTTCTCGGCCTTGGCGTTAGTTTGTTCGTGCAGTTCTAATTCACAGAATAGTTCATCTAAATTTATTTTGGAAAGATTCCTAGAAATTTTATAAGCATCTATGATGGATGCCCATAAAGAGTTTCTAGGAAAGGCATTTAGTGCATACCTTATAATATCTCTATTTTCTTGTTTGTGCCCAATGAGGTGGAGTCCATTTAGTATGTCCTTGATCCGGGCGTGGAGTTGGCTTGCAGACTCACCTTCCTGCATTTTTATGTTAAATAATTTATTCAATAACAAATCTCTTTTTGTTACCTTCGCATCTGAGGTGCCTTCATGCAGTTCAATCAGTTTGTCCCAAAGTTCTTTGGCAGATTCAGTTGGGCCGATACGGTTCAATTCTTCTTTGGTTAGTCCGCATTGGAGTGTGTTCTGTGCTTTGAACTCAATCTGAGCCCTTTTCTTCATTTCTAGGTTCCATCTGTCACGCTTCAGTAGTGCATTGTTTCCCTCGTCCATTGGTGGTTCGTAGCCAGATTGCACCGCGAACCATTGATCCATATCAGTCTTCAGGTACACCTCCATTCTTCGTTTCCAGTAAGGGAAGTCTTCCCCATTGAAGAGCGGAGGACGGGCAGTACTATATCCTTCACCTTGAGCCATCTGAAATAGACAACAACAAAAACACTTGTTCCAAGACTAGGTCTTGGATTAGTAGTGTGGTAGGAAAAGGAGAAGAAAGGAACAAAAACGACTCGAAATGGTTTTGCCCAAATTCGAGTAAAATCGATAGAAAATATCTAAATTTAGGCAACAATACCTAATTTAGATCGTGCAGCGAAAACACAAAAACAAACGAAAAAGAATTGGATTTCCCCCGGCTCTTATGGTGGTTGCACCGATACAGAGCGAACCTCGCTCTGATACCACTTGTAGGACCGATGCACGTGAGAGGGGGGGTGAATCACGTGACTTTTAAAATCTTCGTTATAAAATCAGAGTCGATAAAAAATTGTACGATGCTTTTGATAACGTGCGTAGCGGAAAAATTAAACCGAAATGCGAAAGCGAAAAATAATAAAAAAATTACACGAGGAGTTTTACTTCGTTCGGAGCCTTCGCCGACTCCTACTCGAAGGCCCAGGTTCCTTGAACCTTTCCTGTGGGCAATCCACTAAAAACCTCTATCGACAAACTCCCGATAGAGTGATTCGTATACAAGATTGGGCGGAAGTGTAACAGCCCTACACTTCCCCCTTAAATAATTTAAATGCAGATAGAATGAAAAATTCGTTACCCAACACTTAGATTTATCTGAAGCAACTTGGGTGTTGGGAGCGATCTTCCAGCAGCGGTCGGACAACGTCGAGTCAAAGCACAAACCGCAGCAGAGGAGCGTGGAAGCAAGAGAGCGCCAAAGCTTGAACCAGAATCAAATTTTTTCTTATTTGTTAGAGGGCTTGCTTGCTTCTATTTATAGTGTCTCGATGCATGATCTTCTCAGCTCAAATTTTATCCATCAACAAGATGAAATAATTAAAAAAAAAAGATAATGTTTCTATCCTTTGCTTCAATTAAGAAAATAATTTAAATAAAATATAAATACAGAATATTGAAAAATTAACCAAGAGGTTTTATCCTCTTACAATTTTATTAATAATTTAAAAGGAGATTTTATCCTTCCAGCTAAGCTTCACGTGAGAATTTTAAGCATTAGAAGGAATAATTTTATTCTCTAAAAAGAAGGAAATACGAATAATTTTAAATGATAATTTATCCTCCACCAAGGCTTTAGATAAGGAATAATTTTATAAAATTCAACTACAAAATCTAATTAAATAAATTCTGTAAAATAGAGTTAATGCATTTAGAATCTAATTAAATAAATTCTGTAAAATAGAGTTAATGCATTTAGAGTTAATTAGACCCCGTCCAAACCTGGATAAGGATCTAACCAGGACTCAACCGAGGTCACCAAAATGGGCCTAAGTTGGACCGCGCCTACAGTCCTAAAATAGGACCCGTCCTCACTGGTTCGCTCCTCCAGTGACTTACCTCACTTACCTCGTGCAGCTCTACTCAACTTCTTAACCCACCAGGTCTTCCTGCCAGGGCTCAACCACCCTGGTCTTTTTGCCAAGTTTCAACCAACTTGGGCTTCAGCCAGTTGTCAGGCCCCGTGAACCCAACTAGAGTTCTCGCCAGGACTCAACCACCCTGGACTTCAGCCTGGTGTCAGGTCCTAAGTCTTTCAACCCTGCACACTTAGTAAAGAGGTCAAAACCAAAAGCAAGTCTAACTTTAACCTATTTGTCATTCATCAAAACTCAGGTTTAACTATTAGTGCAAATTGCACCAACAATATGTATTATTTATGGTTGCACTTTCATGCAGTTTTACATATTCGCATATGTATTATTCTATTTTGAAGATTGTATAATTTTGTTTTTATTTGCTTGTTGGACCTTTTATTATGACATTTGTTTATCTACTCTTATATCCACAGAGTCTGCCCGGACTCACCACCCCTACCATCTAATTTTGTTTTAGGTAGTCAATAGGTGCATTACTTGAAACCAGGAGAGGATCCAGTTACCAGTCCTATGGTGTTGTGCGTATTGGAGATTTCCGCATTCATTTTATTAGAGTGGTATTTATCTTTTCAGTAGACTAATGTATACTCTGGTATGTTGGTCTTTGGATTTAATTTGAGTTTCTATTTGGATATGTGGATTGTTTTTATCTCTATCTTTCATATCGATATTAAATGTGTGGTTGTTGTGTTTATTTTATATTTTTGATGGCTAAGTCATATAGCATGTGAGATGATATGTATAAAATGTTTCAGATTATCTGCCGTACAGGGGAGATGTTGATCGATTTTCGAGCGAACATGAGCCTCTAGGAGCGTGACAGCCTTACTATTGGAATGAAATTGAGATCATCTTCTTGTTTTTCATTGGGAACAATGGAAATTGTGAAATATAATGGATATGAGAGTAGGATTTGGAGAGTTTGTGGCTACACTAATCAATCAAAAAATTGATTGTTGGGTAATGAATGTAGTCCTAATCAGTGAGCTAAATCTAGTAGATTTTATTGAGTTGATATTATATAATCTTCCTTTCTGGCCTTCCACCCAAACCATTCTAAGTTCAAGGAGAAGTTCTTTTCAATTCGAGGCAACTGATCTAGGAGAATTTGAAGATTATTATTATTATTTTAATATTTTAGATATTTTTGATAATTTTTATTTTGTTTATTTAAGTTTGTTTAGTAATTTTAGAATTAAGAGTTTGTTAATAATTTCTTTTTTTTCTTTGTAAGATAGGAATTGTAGTCTATATATTAAGATTTATTTCCTTTATTTGAGTTTTAAGGTTTGGGGCCTATATAAGACTCTATTTAGATGTTTGAGAATTAATCTTCAGTTATTAAAAAAATTATTTTTTGGAAAATTTGGAGGACTACAGTTTTCTAGCTCTTCTTGTCTTCTTATCAAACTCTCCTTCACGTCAGCCGATAATCACTATTCTATCCAACGTCGTTTTAGCATTTTCTTTAGAGACAATATTCTTTATTTATTGATAGTATTAGGTTTTAATAATTTAATTAAGTTTAAGTTTAAACTATATCTATCCTTAGTTTTACATGTTTAATAATATTGTAAATTATTTCTTCTTAGATTACAATGAATATGAAAAATAAACTTGTATAATAGGTTAGAAAATATATTTATCATTAGTGAATATTTTGATAGAGTTGAATAGTTTGCTAACTTAGCTAAGTGTCATCCAAACTGTATAGACATGGACAAGTTTCATTATCCATGTAATAATTGTAAATATAAAAATATAACTTTTCGTGATGAAAATATTATGAAAATACATCTAGGTAAAAATAATTTTGTTCCGAATTACGACGATTGATATTATCATGAAGAGCCTTATTTATTCGAGTCAATTGGGCATTATATTACTTCAGCATTTGGCCCTATTGCTTAAGAGAAATCATCATCTAATGGCAATACAATGCAATCAATGATTTACGTTGATTATTCAAATATAGATGAAATATCAATATTTGAATTTTAAAAACTATATGATATGTTAAAGGCTAGTAAAAGAGAAGCATCAAAAGATATTCTTTCTGGTCATTCTCAACTATCAACTATTGCAAGACCATTGAATATCAAGGCAAAACATTGTTTCTCAAAACAATATTATAATAATATTTGTCAATTGATGTCAGAGTTGTTCTCTGCTAAAAATATAATCATTGATAGCTTCTATAGTATAAAGAAATTGGTTAGGCGTTTAGATTTTCTATAGAAAAGATTGATTGTTGTATAAAGTACTAAATAATATTTTTGAAATGAAGATAATAAACTTATTGAATGCAGATGTGTTATTACCCTCGTTATAGGCAGTGTAGTTGTATATTAGGGAAGAAGAAGAAAAATTTACGGTGTGTTTGGTTTATTTCATTTTCTAATTTCATTTTCCAGAAAATCATATTTTTTTCATTTTCTGAAAAATAACTTTGTTTTATTCTCTAGTTTTTCAAAAAACACTATATCTTTTGCTGAAAAATAAGTCTGAAAAATACAAATCAAATATGTTTTCTGAAAAATCACATTTACTGTGAAAAATAAAAATAAAAAATAAGTCCACCAAACACATCCTTAATGTGAAAAGTTGTATATTGTTTCTCATTAACTGCAAGAGTTCAATGTTTGTTTGCATCTAATGCAACAACAAACCACATGAGATGACATTATGAATATGTATAACATGTACACGAAATAGTTATTCTTCTGACTCTCCTATGTGAAAATATTTTGATATAATATTTTTCTACATCGCAATGGAACCATATAAGATTGAGATTTTTAACAAATAGATTTCAATCATTTAATTAATTTGGATAGTAAAATTCATCTTGGTTAGTTATATTAATACTATATAACATACTATTATGAATATGTATAAAAGACTTCTTACTCTGATCAATGTTTTATGTTCAAAAGTTGCTCAGTATAGTTTTATGTTTTTTTTTCTTTGAATTTATTTTACTAGCTCGTCGTAGTCAATTATAGTTTGGTTAAAAAATATACATTTTGTTTGTCATAAAATAATTTGATTAGCATTTTAAGATTGTCATAAAATATAATATAACATGTAGAAAATTAGTCGTTTACTATTTAATCGATAGATTAAAGTTGGTATAAATTTGATCGGGTCAATATTTGAATTGACATGTGGTTCAAACGCAACTACTATTTAGACATGATCTGAGGCTTGCAGCTCTCGTCGTCCTAAATGCACCAGCAAGTTTCTCCCTGGCCTGACCGACTCTTGGACAGACAACATCAATTCCCTTTGAAATTTCTTTACAAATAAGAACTCCAACACTTGTGCCTCTTCTAACTAAGTTGTGTTTTTTTTTCAGTCGAGGTTGATGTTAAGTATCGCCCAAACACTATTCTGAAAGCATATCGCATGTTCGTATATTTATATGTTCTTAGATGATTGTTACCTAAAAGTTGCATTATGATTATGTTCATCTGTGAAGAGAATGTTGAATATTTTAAATAAATGAAAATGACTGAAAGTCGCGACTTGAAGGGAATAGTCGTGACTTCTAGATCTCAACAGAACGATATTGAGATGGTCAAAAGTCGTAACATAAGAAAAAACTCGCGACTTGACAGTTATTTCAACATCTTTCAGAACGTGGATTAAGCCCCACTAACACCCTAACATGTGGAAAAATAAAAGAAATTTAGTGGGAAATCCCATGTCGTTTGTGGTAACCTCGATGACTTGTTAACTTGTCTATAAATAATTCAAGTTGGATGAAGAATAAGAAGAAACATTCGTGCTCTCTTTTTCTTTATTTTTCTAAATTGTCTTACTTAGTATAAAGTAAAAAATAATTAATTTCATCTAATCTTATAAAATATTTGATTTTTATATTGCATAATTGATAGACCAAATAATGTTTTAGGACTGAAATACTATTTGAAAGTTAATATATTTGTTCTTTCCTTGCTATAGTTTTCAAGTTCGGTAAACAAGCATGAGTCTAGTACTATACCAACAGAGAACCATATCTGACAATCTGAATATGAATTTAAAATCTGAAATAAAAAATAAAATAAAATAATCTAATGCATTGGCATACAACCTCCACGTGCAATTTAAAGTTCAAATATAATAAATTATGCAAAAATAAATAAAAACTATGAACTCACTACAACTCTTTATCCTGATTTTATTGGAACTTAAAACAGGATTTAAATTGCTTTCTTCCTTATCTGAGGACTAGTTGAAAAGACACAGTAAATTTTAGTTCTGATGTGAACTAGATGAATTGATGCTCTTAGTCCATGACTCGTTTAGGACTTGGAGTGACCTTGGAACACGAGAAATGCTGACATCTAAATTGCCTTCGAGGACAATTTGACTCATCGTTGGCCTCGAGCTCTCGTCATCTTGGATGCACCAGCAAGCAAGTTTACAAGCTATTTCAAACTCTTCTGACTTGGCTTTACCCTCTATCATTTGGTCTAGCAAGCTTTTGACATCTCTGATTACAAGTTTGTTTGTTGCGACTAAGAGGAAAAACTCGAAACTACTTTCTCCCTTGTACATTAGGTTTCTTTTTCCCGATATGATCTCGAACAACATCATTCCGTAGCTGTAAACATCTACTTTTGTAGTGATAGGCATACCTGAAATCCATTCGGGGGTGATGTATCCTCTACTTCCTCGAATGGTTGTGAGAACTTTGCTGAAGTTCCTTCCGACGAGCTTTGCTAGACCAAAATCAGCTACTTTTGGCACAAGTCCATCATCCAACAGTATGTTCTCTGGCTTAATGTCACAATGTATGATGTTTTCCCTGCATTGCTCATGAAGATAAGCTAATCCTCTTGCAGTTCGGATAGCAATTCGATATCTTGTTTTCCAGTCCAAAACATTCGAGTTGCTATGAAAAAGTTGATCAGCTAACGAACCGTTTGGCATGAACTCATAGACCAACAACTTCTTCGTCCCTTGAGAGCAAAAGCCGATTAGCCTAATGAGGTTTACATGTTGAATAGCTCCTAGTGTGCTCACCTCCGCTCGGAACTGCTGCTCACCTTGGTAAAAACCCTCAAGCTTCTTCACAGCAATATTAATTGAGCCGGGCAACGACCCTTTAAACACAGATCCAAATCCCCCTCCTCCGAGCTTTTCGGAGAAGTTTTTGGTGGCAACCCGCAGCTCATCATACATGAAGGAGACCAAAGAATTGTCCACAACTTTTGAATTTTGGATGGCTCTCCTCCTCTCTCGCTTCCATACCAAACCCCCAATGATGAAGAAACCAACTACAACAGCTGGCACGATGACCCCGATGGAGATGTGTGCTACCATTCTCTTCTTGTTGCTTTCAGAAGATTGTAACTCCGAGGCAGCCAAGGGCAGGTAAAGAGTACCTGCATCTGATTGATTATATTGTTCCTGCAGATTCAGTAGCCCTCCATGCCAAACAAAGCAGCCACTATCGTTGTAGGAATAAGCATTGCAGGTGCAATTACTCAAGCAAGCCAACTCACAGCCTTCCCTGCTTCCAGCTGTGGCCAAACTGTTGGGGCTATCAGGTAGCCTAACATTTGGCATCTCAAAGAAGCCATCTTTCTCTGAATCTGCAGAGTTGTTGTTTAGACCACTGCATTGTAAACCAGTATTCCTCTCACAGCCCTGACTTCTATCACCCAAATCCCAATCTGTCTGAGACTTGATCCTGAAACCTTTAACCCAATAACAGAAGGGTGAGGTGAAGTCAGTGCAGCTACCAAAAGGTTCACATACCCCATAAACTGAGCACTTGCTGGCTGGTCGTGCCCAAATGAGCATCCATGACTTCGAATTCTCCATCCACACCAGTACTTGGATCTGGCCGGTATCATAATCCAGTACCTCTCTATACATGGAATCATTGGCAACATCTACCGTGTATGTGATATACATCTCATCTGTATCATTGACTACTTGCATGTGGTACATAAATCCCACAGACACTGAACTAAATTCGTGGCCATCCCACAGTCCAGTTGTCACGCCCCGAGACCCAAGAGCCGCTGATCCAATATAAAATCGGACAGCACCTCCCCTGTCCGGCGGACAATTTACACACACACAATATATATAACAATCCACGCAGTTTAAATATTTACATAACCACGCAGTTTAAAGGGCCACAGGCCTCAGATATAAGCAGAAACAACAGTTATATGATTATAACTATCGAAAAACCAAATCCGAACTCACCTGAGCTGCCAGGGGGCAGGAACAAAACCAAAACCAATCGAAGTCCAACATAGGACTCAAAAGTACAATACCATCAAATAAAACGTGCATACATGTTCAAATCAAAATAGCGGAAGCATAATAAATACTACAGGGTCCACAACCGAAGCAACGTAATGCCAAAATCAAAAAGAGCTCCGCTGGAGCTGGGGACTGGCGACTAGGGATCTCCTCGCAGACATCAACCTGAAATAAACATATATGGCAACGGGGTGAGTCCATAGCTCAGCGGATACCCAAACAGATATGCATAGAAGGTTATACCAACAATAAGAGTTCAGCTACTACAGTCTCACAACAACAGTAGGGGAAAAACTAGTACTGAACATACCGAAGTAGATATATACCTGAATCCATCTAACCTGTATAGAGGGTAAGAAATACCAGAGGAAAACCAATAGACATATAAGCTCAGTTAGCAAGTCTCCAGAATATGCGATGTCAAACAAGTGCAGCAAATAAGTGCAGCAAACAATGCACAATGCAAAATATGCACATGGTGCAATGACATGTGTCACCCCCTAGTCCCAGTCAGGATATCGTCCACGACGTCCGCGTGGGTAGAGCTGTGACAAACTGTACCCAGTCAGGACATGATCCACAACGTCCGCGTGGGTCAGCATGCAACAATGCAAGGATGGTGCATGCCCCAAACATATAAAGCACCCTGATGCAATGACATGTGTCACCTCCTAGTCCCAGTCAGGATTGTCCATAACGTCCGCGTGGGTAGAGCTGTGACAACCTGTACCCAGTCAGGACATCGTCCACAACGTCCGCGTGGGTCAGCATGCAATAATGCAGAGATGGTGTATGATAGATACACATACCTCCCTCCCAAGTCCTCAGTATACTAAGTCTCAGTCTGAAATCCTATAACAGGAAATACAGGTAACTTACAAGGTATACTGACCGGAAAACTACCAATCCCTCAAGGTCAAAGGCAGGAGATACACCACTATCTCTAAGCATATATATAGATATGACAATATCCGAGACTGTATGGAACAAACAGCATAATAACTCAGGGATAAACTACATGTATCCAGAACAGGCACAATAACTCAGAGATGAACAACAAGTATCCAGAACAGGCATAATAAACAGGGATAGCGTATAATCTTACTGCTATCTATAACAGTCTATGCATAATCACATGACAATATCAAAAGAGATAAGTCAAAGGGTACCCGCCTCCAATGAAGATGCTCGTATCAAATGCGAATCTCCCGTCCAATAATCCGCAGGTACTCAATCAACGCCCTGTATTAAAGGACATAGGTTTAGCTACAATACACATGATTCTTTGCTAAACAAACTTCCTTAATTAATTAGGATCAAACTAGTACCCAATCCAAACCGAACCTATACCAAGGTCTACAACTCGATCTGAACTCCAATTCAGAAACCACACTGTGATCAAGAACCAATCGTAGGAGAAAACCTAGCTCCTAAAGCCAAAAATAAAACCCATCTAAAACCATAACCAGTATCAACTGTATTATTGTCTAATCAAAGAACTCAGATTCAAATCCAACACAATAGAGATGTTTATTGATACAACTCACGAAGGAACCCAATAAGAACAACAAACTTAAAATATGATCACACGAAGTACTATCATATCTTAGCTCCACTAACAGATCACACACTCAATCCCCAATGTATCAGAATATTCTATTCCAGATATAATATATCCCGTAGCGCAAGCTAATAGATCAATAAGAGTAATCACAAATCACCCCTCAAGTGAAGTTGATGCAACATCAAGGATTAAGCAATTACACCTACATCTCCATACCTAAACCATAAGATGAAACACACTCCAATAACAGAATCACGACAATAAAAATCCAAATAAAACAAGATTAGAAGCCACTCAATCCGGGTTCCAATTTCAACAACCATTAAACCTCAGATTTGATATCACAAGATAATCAAGTCTAAATCCCATTCCACCACAATTTTACAATGTCATCCACTCCACAGATCCAACACAAGAACAAAAAGATAAGACATCAAACACTCAATACTGCACCTACAATTCAATTCTCAACCTATCAATCGAAACCACTCCACATGGCATTCATAAACCAAATCAATGAACCCATATCAAATCTCAATTTAGCTCATATAGACAGGAACTAAAACTAACAGACCAGAGTAGGGAGTTTGAGCTCACCTCACACGGCAGAATTGGTGCGCGACGTAGGGAGATGGTGCAGGACAACCAAAGAAACCCAGATCCAGGCTTCAACAGCTAATCCATCCATTTGGGCGCTACACTGATCGCCATCCCTACACAGCAAACGGAAGTAATCTCCACCAAACAATGAAACGCAACCACCGCAACCCAAACACAGCTAATTACACAGAGTTCATTCCAATTACAATCCCTTACCTCAAATCCCAATTGCAGATCCTCAGCGCAAGCAGAAGACGCGGGATTGGAGCCCTAGTTCCAATTCCAATTTCCGGAATCCGATCTGCCCATACCCACAAGGAATCAGTTTCGTCTTCCACTCCTCGTCTCAATCCCTCGGTTCCGAATCTAAAGCAACCAACCAAGCTTACCTCAGATCCCGAGCACCCACTCTTATTTCAGTTTCCGACGTTTCCTCAGCGAGGAGATGATTGGGCTTCGGCGTCGAGTGCACGCTGCCGAGGGAAAGGAAGTCGTCGGCCTTGAGCTCGTCAACTTCGCGTGGAGGAAAAAGATCGTCGACGATCGAGAGGGGCACGGCTAGGGTTCGCGAAGGAGAAGAGTGGAAGGGGGGGGGGGTCGGCGCCCGTCGGGTTCGGCTATGGCAGCGAGAGAGGAGAGGCGCTACCGTGATCGGGCTGGAGCTAGGTCAAGGTTTATATAAGTTGGCATTTTACAATTTAGTCCACACCATTTCCATCTAATTGCAAAAATGCCCTCTGTTTCAAGTTTTGTACCCATTAACCCCTTGTAACCATTTGTTTTAATTACAGTTTAGTCCAAAATTTAAGTCCAAGGCTTCGGAAACCCTGGAACCTTCCCAATAACTCTCCGAAAATTTCCGGAACCTAGTCAAAAGTGTCGGATTTTACATCCTCCCCCACTAATAAAAATTTGGTCCCCAAATTTTCTCATTCCTCATACGGCACACTAAAATCAAAACATGTCGGTACTCATCATGAGTAACCACTTCGTCTGGTATCCTAAGGTTACACTGCTCTGGGCAACTGAAGTTATCAATCCAGAGGTTATCATCCGAAAACCAAGTATACCAGAACAACCATTCAATCATCACAACTGTCCAGGGCACTCAATCCTAAGATTACTCACGCAAAGTCTATACTCCGATCCTCAAACGTAAAACGTTCAATTTCATGAATATCACCCAAGTATCCACAAGCCAAAAACATCCTCCAAATATTACAAGCCATATATATTTTTATATATCCTTCAATAAACCGTCAAAAGATAACCTATAATCTAAATATTGTTCCAATATGTTGTACCATATGCTACTATCAATAACAGACTTTCTACACAATCAACCACCAAAGGATCATTTATTCACCCGATGATCCATCAAAAAGCAACAATCCGATAGGTCCATGTCCACTAATAGAAACCGCAAATACAACATATCATAGAGATTCGTCAATCTCAACCCACCTCTCAACACCAACAAGAAAGTCAACGGTGATAACAACCTTATCATCCCGTGAACTAATAGGTCCACGATGGGGATATAATAACCGAAAATCAGTGAACATTTTGACCTCCGGATTAATGTCCAATATCTCATCGGAAGGTAAGGATACAGCTAACTCCACATCCTCCGCACCCTAGCGAGTCGTACATCCCGAAGCACCATCGAGATTATCCAACCATATATACCCAATCTATGAGTCAGAATCCCTCATAGACTAGCGTAGCAACTAGCGAGTCACACCGACAGTCGACTCGTAATCCAATACAATCCATGGTCAAAACCCTCTGAGGTCCTACTCCATAACAAGGAGATAGAGACGTGTAATCCCTCAGGAGTATCTCAACATACTCATGAAGCAATCCCTTTATTTCCCCACAGGCCGTCCTCGATAATATCTAACTAGAGTGACCTAGTCTTGTAAGTGATTTGCCTTCACGCAAATCATAAGTCGGTATATACCTGTTTGGTTATTCGGACCAAGTAAAAGTAGTCACCCATAAATATCAAGCAACTAGCTCCATATTTTTCCGTATTAGATTAAATCATCCATAAGCATGTACTTTCTAGGTCAACTACCCAGTACAAGTGATCCATGGTTAAAGTCCCCAAAGAACAGATTGTATCAATCCTCTACTAACGATGATAGCATATAGCTAATGCTACCCTTCTACATCCATGTAGGTCAGAAACCCTAGTCGTGCCGTCCAGGTCACCTAACCAGGCATATGCAACCCAAATGTCTGAAATTACTTACACTAGGATAAGTCGATCCTATACCGATTGAGCCAACTACGGTAAGCAGCTCCAGTTCTCGCTCAGCTAATAATAGCTAGAACACATACTACATATAGTAAGGTCCTGAAAAACCAAAATCTTTAACCTCCAACAAATTACCGACATATTCGACCTTAGCTTTTCGATTCAACAATCGATGTCACTAGAGAATTAACATTCTCCACTCCAAGGTATTATCCGCAATGTACCAACGAGTCGCTCCCAGGAACGATCACCAATAAGATAGATTGACAACATGTCAATCCAACTAAACCAAGTCTACCAATATATATCCATCAAATATGAATATACGATCCCACCAAGTTGGGATAGTCTAACCAATTCTAAGTCTAATAATGAGCACTAAAGGTAGGATAGGTCCAGAAGATATACCTTTTGCCGCCTGGAGAAGTCCTGTCGCTACCAAGTCCCCAAATTGCCGTCGCATCGCAACCACGGCTTTAAAAATCCGTAATGTACTCGGATGAATAACATCAACCCGAGCTCCGACACCTACCAGTTCAGTGTCAGATTTCAATTCTGAGAAATCCACGAATCGATGGTATCCCGCATCCTGGGCTTGATACCAAAAATACCAAAAATAAATCGGTATCAGATAAACCCCGAAAATCTCGTAAAACACGTAGGCATCGAAACCTTCGCTCTGATACCAAAATAAATTGTCACGCCCCGAGACCCAAGAGCCGCTGATCCAATATAAAATCGGACAGCACCTCCCCTGTCCGGCGGACAATTTACACACACACAATATATATAACAATCCACGCAGTTTAAATATTTACATAACCACGCAGTTTAAAGGGCCACAGGCCTCAGATATAAGCAGAAACAACAGTTATATGATTATAACTATCGAAAAACCAAATCCGAACTCACCTGAGCTGCCAGGGGGCAGGAACAAAACCAAAACCAATCGAAGTCCAACATAGGACTCAAAAGTACAATACCATCAAATAAAACGTGCATACATGTTCAAATCAAAATAGCGGAAGCATAATAAATACTACAGGGTCCACAACCGAAGCAACGTAATGCCAAAATCAAAAAGAGCTCCGCTGGAGCTGGGGACTGGCGACTAGGGATCTCCTCGCAGACATCAACCTGAAATAAACATATATGGCAACGGGGTGAGTCCATAGCTCAGCGGATACCCAAACAGATATGCATAGAAGGTTATACCAACAATAAGAGTTCAGCTACTACAGTCTCACAACAACAGTAGGGGAAAAACTAGTACTGAACATACCGAAGTAGATATATACCTGAATCCATCTAACCTGTATAGAGGGTAAGAAATACCAGAGGAAAACCAATAGACATATAAGCTCAGTTAGCAAGTCTCCAGAATATGCGATGTCAAACAAGTGCAGCAAATAAGTGCAGCAAACAATGCACAATGCAAAATATGCACATGGTGCAATGACATGTGTCACCCCCTAGTCCCAGTCAGGATATCGTCCACGACGTCCGCGTGGGTAGAGCTGTGACAAACTGTACCCAGTCAGGACATATCCACAACGTCCGCGTGGGTCAGCATGCAACAATGCAAGGATGGTGCATGCCCCAAACATATAAAGCACCCTGATGCAATGACATGTGTCACCCCCTAGTCCCAGTCAGGATTGTCCATAACGTCCGCGTGGGTAGAGCTGTGACAACCTGTACCCAGTCAGGACATCGTCCACAACGTCCGCGTGGGTCAGCATGCAATAATGCAGAGATGGTGTATGATAGATACACATACCTCCCTCCCAAGTCCTCAGTATACTAAGTCTCAGTCTGAAATCCTATAACAGGAAATACAGGTAACTTACAAGGTATACTGACCGGAAAACTACCAATCCCTCAAGGTCAAAGGCAGGAGATACACCACTATCTCTAAGCATATATATAGATATGACAATATCCGAGACTGTATGGAACAAACAGCATCATAACTCAGGGATAAACTACATGTATCCAGAACAGGCACAATAACTCAGAGATGAACAACAAGTATCCAGAACAGGCATAATAAACAGGGATAGCGTATAATCTTACTGCTATCTATAACAGTCTATGCATAATCACATGACAATATCAAAAGAGATAAGTCAAAGGGTACCCGCCTCCAATGAAGATGCTCGTATCAAATGTGAATCTCCCGTCCAATAATCCGCAGGTACTCAATCAACGCCCTGTATTAAAGGACATAGGTTTAGCTACAATACACATGATTCTTTGCTAAACAAACTTCCTTAATTAATTAGGATCAAACTAGTACCCAATCCAAACCGAACCTATACCAAGGTCTACAACTCGATCTGAACTCCAATTCAGAAACCACACTGTGATCAAGAACCAATCGTAGGAGAAAACCTAGCTCCTAAAGCCAAAAATAAAACCCATCTAAAACCATAACCAGTATCAACTGTATTATTGTCTAATCAAAGAACTCAGATTCAAATCTAACACAATAGAGATGTTTATTGATACAACTCACGAAGGAACCCAATAAGAACAACAAACTTAAAATATGATCACACGAAGTACTATCATATCTTAGCTCCACTAACAGATCACACACTCAATCCCCAATGTATCAGAATATTCTATTCCAGATATAATATATCCCGTAGCGCAAGCTAATAGATCAATAAGAGTAATCACAAATCACCCCTCAAGTGAAGTTGATGCAACATCAAGGATTAAGCAATTACACCTACATCTCCATACCTAAACCATAAGATGAAACACACTCCAATAACAGAATCACGACAATAAAAATCCAAATAAAACAAGATTAGAAGCCACTCAATCCGGGTTCCAATTTCAACAACCATTAAACCTCAGATTTGATATCACAAGATAATCAAGTCTAAATCCCATTCCACCACAATTTTACAATGTCATCCACTCCACAGATCCAACACAAGAACAAAAAGATAAGACATCAAACACTCAATACTGCACCTACAATTCAATTCTCAACCTATCAATCGAAACCACTCCACATGGCATTCATAAACCAAATCAATGAACCCATATCAAATCTCAATTTAGCTCATATAGACAGGAACTAAAACTAACAGACCAGAGTAGGGAGTTTGAGCTCACCTCACACGGCAGAATTGGTGCGCGACGTAGGGAGATGGTGCAGGACAACCAAAGAAACCCAGATCCAGGCTTCAACAGCTAATCCATCCATTTGGGCGCTACACTGATCGCCATCCCTACACAGCAAACGGAAGTAATCTCCACCAAACAATGAAACGCAACCACCGCAACCCAAACACAGCTAATTACACAGAGTTCATTCCAATTACAATCCCTTACCTCAAATCCCAATTGCAGATCCTCAGCGCAAGCAGAAGACGCGGGATTGGATCCCTAGTTCCAATTCCAATTTCCGGAATCCGATCTGCCCATACCCACAAGGAATCAGTTTCGTCTTCCACTCCTCGTCTCAATCCCTCGGTTCCGAATCTAAAGCAACCAACCAAGCTTACCTCAGATCCCGAGCACCCACTCTTATTTCAGTTTCCGACGTTTCCTCAGCGAGGAGATGATTGGGCTTCGGCGTCGAGTGCACGCTGCCGAGGGAAAGGAAGTCGTCGGCCTTGAGCTCATCAACTTCGCGTGGAGGAAAAAGATCGTCGACGATCGAGAGGGGCACGGCTAGGGTTCGCGAAGGAGAAGAGTGGAAGGGGGGGGGGGGGGTCGGCGCCCGTCGGGTTCGGCTATGGCAGCGAGAGAGGAGAGGCGCTACCGTGATCGGGCTGGGGCTAGGTCAAGGTTTATATAAGTTGGCATTTTACAATTTAGTCCACACCATTTCCATCTAATTGCAAAAATGCCCTCTGTTTCAAGTTTTGTACCCATTAACCCCTTGTAACCATTTGTTTTAATTACAGTTTAGTCCAAAATTTAAGTCCAAGGCTTCGGAAACCCTGGAACCTTCCCAATAACTCTCCGAAAATTTCCGGAACCTAGTCAAAAGTGTCGGATTTTACACCAGTAGTCCAGTATGGAACTGAGCAACTAAATGACTAAATAGAAGCCCAACAGTCATTTAGTGAAAACGACGGCTTAACTAAATGACTAACGACGGCTTAACTATATGGAAACCCAACAGTCGTTAGTATGCAACGTGCAGATATGGTGCATGCTACAAGATGCACGAACAACTAGAGAAACAACGATGCAACAAAATCCAACAAGTATCAATGATGCATCAATGCAACCAACCAGGAATCGAAAACCAACGATTATGCATCTACACTACTATGTAGGATATTTCTAATGTCAAATAAACCTAATTGTGTTTTATGGACTTCTAAGTATTCGCGTACAAGTGGCACTGTACAGAATAGAAAACAACAGGAGACTGTACGGATACGAATTTTGAATACTCGAAGATCAACGAAGAAAATATCAACGGCGATATTAAAATAACAAAACAACAGGGAATAAGGTCAAGCAACCTATTAGACATAAAACAATCATGCTTTAAGGTAAAGGAACTATATGAGTACAAAGGAGAAATACCCGTCTTATAATTGTAGAAGTCCGTAAACGAGAACCTTCCATGATCAACTGAACGAGTCCGAATCAAGGTCCCGTATAAATGATTAAGTTTATCTATTCATAGAATGAAATCCCTTAGCTAAACAAAATACTAAACATGAGTAGTTAATTAACTCTAAAACAAGCATGAGTCTTTCTTAACCAAATTTCCAATTTGAAAACAGAGCTTCCAACATGACAAGAACAAAAAATAACATATTTGCGTCAACACAATTGGAGCTCACAGCAACCTTGCAGTGCTCCCATAATAAGACTTGAACACAAACTATTCATCAACCAAAACAGAACACAAGCTACTTCAATTCAGCATTACCACTGCCAGCCATCCATCCAAATGAAAACCTAATTCTATCAAACTCAGAGTGATCCAAGAACTAGATAGAACTCCAAATCAACCTCATGGTAGACTAAGGAAAACAAACCTCAGGGAATCAATTTCATAAGCCAAAATGTGAGACATCTCAAGAAATTTGAAACCGACAACCAATACCGAGCAAACCCCCAAATCCACAATCCTACTTCAAAAATCAACTCCTCTATACAAAACTGTTCTCATATCAAAACCAAATTTCATTCTATCCCAGCCAATCCACCAAAAGAATCCTTACCTAGATCCTACACCGGCGGTGAGGAGTAGAGGCAGCGTCGACAGCGTGAGGTGCAGCGCCGAAGAGAAGAGGAAGGAAGAAGATGAAGGCTGCGAAGAAGTTGAAGATTGTGAAGAGGTCTCGGCCGCGGGCGGCCGCGGGCGGCGCGATGGAGCGTCGGCGTCGCTAGTTGCGGCGTCGGGCAGAGACGAAGGGGATCGGGTGGTTTCGAGAGGAATCGGGGAGAAAATAAATAAGGGAACTTAGGGTTTAGGGTTTTATATAGGGATTTTTGACTTTTTGCAAATAAGCCATTCAAGGTTTTGTATTCCTAACAAGGCCCCTAATTTTTAAATCAACCCCTAAAAATCAGAATTTAACATTTGGGGTCGAGCGGCCGGGTCGTTACAGGTATTGTTCACTTGGGGTGCCTTAACTACTATTCATCTGAGGCCTCCACAATCACAACTGAGACGCCTCAGTTTGGATTTGTGACAGCCATAATATAGACATCTGAGGTGTTTTCGAAGACAATTGAGGCACCTCAGACCTTGACCTTTTTTGGGTCTCCACTCGCTCGGGGTGATGCTATGGATGTCCAGAATTGAGCTCACCCGAACCTAACTTTAACCTGCTCATCGAACAAGCTTCCTCCCTGGCTTCTCGTTCCTCGAAAGTCATGCGGTCCTTCTTGTCCTTCGATGTATTCTTCTGCAACTCCTCATCCATAGGATGCACCGAGCTCGTTGACTCGCTTCCCATATCATCTTTCTCATTCATTACATCTTCTGCTCGACTTTTTATGCTTCTAAGTTCCTATACACTTGGACACAAAGCATTAAACACAAACAGGACCTAAATTAACTCGATTGATTATATCAAAATTAACCCGCGGCACTTACAGAGACAACTGGTATAGACCCATAAATTCTTGTATGGATCTCAGAACAAGGATTCCACACCATAAATATATTTCCTATACTATCATCTTCTAGTATATGTCAATTTTTCAGAAATTCAAATCCTCTAAGTCCGCCAATAGATTTTAGTCAAAACTTATTGATGGACCTAGCAAACTCTGATTTGACTTATTCTAAGTTCAGTAGTTTTTTTGGTACCTCGGAATCCAAATGTACCTTGAATTATTAGTTTGAAGGCATTCCAAGTGGCTAAAAGGTTTTTAAAGTTTTAGACTTTAGTTCTGATATTCGAATAGCAACCCCACTGTGGTGTTATTATTCGAAGATCAAAACCAATGAAATCAGCACGACTGAGAATGCCTTCAAGTTGATAACTCCGAACATATTTAGACTCTAAGGCACTACAAAACCCTACTGAACATGGAATAGGTCCAATAAAAGTTTGCTAGGTCCATCAATGAATTTTAATTAAAATTCATTAATTGTAGAAAAAGGTAATTACACTCGTCCCTATCAAAATTCATTGATGGGCATAGAGGATTTGAATTTTTGAAAAAATAACATATAATAGAAGAGAATAGTGTAGAGAATGTATTTATGGTGTATAATCTTAGTTCAGATCCCCACAAGATGTTATGGGTCACACTATAGAAATCTACTAAACTTGGAATGGGTCTAATTAAACCTTGTTAGGTCGATCAATTGATTTTCATCAAAATTTATTGATGGACCTAGATGATTTAAATTTTTTTAAAATTTGACATATACTAGAAGAGGATAGTGTAGGAAAGATATTTAGGGTGTGGAATCTTAGTTTTAAGAGACCTATAAGAACTTATGAGTATGTGATAGTTGTCTTAAAGTTTAATATTTTAAAAACTTTTTGAGCGCTACTAAGAATGTCTTCAAGCTAATAACTTGGGACACATTTATACTCTAGATATTTAAACCCTATTGAACTTGTAATAAGTCTAATCAAAATTTGTTAGGTCAGATATAAATCCATTGATTGAAATTTGAATTTCTAAAAAAATGGCATGCTAAAAGAATAAGGTAGGAAAGATATGTATAGTATGAAATCATACTTCTGAGACTCGTACCATAATTTATGAATTCATGTCAATTGCCTCAAAGACTTACCATGTGGTGGTGATGATTTATTGAAATCAGCTTCACCTTGGTGTTGATTCTAGAAATCAACACCAAGGTAATTTATATCTTTTTAGTTATCTAATTTTTAATATTTTTTTTCATTTTTTCCCTTGTAATTAGATCTTTAAAAAATAATAATTTTTTTAACTTTTATTAATTTTTTAAATTTTTATTAGCTTTCTTTTTTATTTTTTTAAATAATTTTTTTTAAATGTATAGATAAATTTACGAGATGATTATGAGTTTAATGACATAAATTTAAAAAAATAAACATTCAGATCATCAATCATTTTTTATGAAACTCCTGAAATAATTATTATTTTTTTATTTGGTACAGTTTAGTTCTATTTAAATAAAATAATAACAATTTTTAAAGAAAGATTGGAGGGGTATAAGCAGCAGTTTGGCATGAAACTTAGATATATCTTCTAAGAATTTGATAATTTTCGGGACGCCGTGTGAGAAATTGCCGTTAAAAGTATTTAATGTCGATAAAGATTTTGGATCCAAGTCAAACTGTTTGATGGCTACGAATGGATTGATTAGTCAATTAGAAGTGACATACAAAATTTTAATTGATTAATATTTTTTTATTAAAATTATTATAATAATATTGAATGGGATGCATAAAAAAGATAATTAAAAAAAAATTAGAATTATGTGCTTGTTTAATATTTTTCAATATTGATCATGTCGCGAAGCGAGGTGACGATCTCCTGGGCCAGGTGGTCTCCCGAATGGTACGAGCTGCCTAGGCTTGGCTCTTGCCTGTAAAAAGGTGACCGTTAGCAAACCCGCCGAAGAGTTTTCCCGGTCAAGCACTCCAACGGTCAAGTTAGTATCCGCAGGAAATATAGTGGAGCTTAATGGAAATGCAGTAGTAGGTGAGAGAGCTTGCGCGCGCATACCTGCGAGAGGTGGAGTGAAGGGTTTATATAGCCGGGGAGGACTGACAACCCTTGTCAGTGATTGACAATTACAAGGGTGTGGTACCTGTCAGCCCGTATGAGAGCACTAGGGAGCGGCGTGGCAGGGCGCGGGGTGCTCAAGCAATACGATAGTACTGGATTGGCGGTCTGGCCGCGAGATGTGTCAAAGACGAATAAGGTGTGCAGTACCCCGATCTCAGGGTCGTACCCTGGATATAATGATATAGGGGGCATAGGGACGAAATAGTCCGTGCCCCGAGCGCCGACCGGCAGGTCCGGGTGTCGAGGACCGGGTCGGGTAATGGCCACGGAGCGTGGGCAGCCACGCGTCCGACTGGGAGTGTTAAGGCGCAAAATAAGCTCTGAGTCGGGGGTATACCGAGATATGCCTGGCTGACTCTGTTGGGTGTCCGATTCGTATGGTGCGACAGGAGCGTGGGCCGCCACACGTCCGACTGGAGCGCACGATCTAGGTCTAGGTCGGGAAACGGGTCAAGGTGCCCGGGCCAGGAGAGGCTAGGGATCGGCCCGACCGACCCTGCTCGTTGCTGGTTGAATAGTGCCTCGAGGGGCTTCCGGCTTCGAGGATCCTTCCTGGGCGATGTCTTTGCTAATCTATCCGTTGAACCTCCGTGGTGCCAGGCTGGCTGGCTGGCTTACCCGTAGGCAAGGTCGGGATCATAAGCATCCCCCTCGAGTCTAGTCGAAGGAGGCGTTGAGTCCGACTGACTGGACTATCGTCTATTGAAGCAAGCCTGGCGCGCCAGGACAGCCAGACCCCTACTTGCGGCACTCCGCGAGCCTTTGGTGGGCAGGCATCCTGGTCGGCCGGATATGTCACATCGTCTGTTTCTTCGCCTTCTGCTACCCGGGACATCCGAGCAGATTGAAATCTTATGCATTAATGCCCGTGGTCAATGATTGTCCCACGTGTCTCTCCTCCATTGCTTCACCTATCGACAAGGCGTTTGCCGTCTGCCCGGTGAATGATGAGGTCATGCGTGAGATGCCTCGTTTCCCAGGTCCCTCGAGGCCTAATCGGACGGCTATCCCTAACTGTCGCTTCTTCTGTGGCCCGCCATCGGGCGGTCCTTGTAGCCCCCGAGGTTGTATAAGTAGGTTTTAACCTTTACCACCACCTCTTCACTTTTTACACCGGCGTGCTGCGCTTCTGTTTCCGGCTAGGGCTGCGACGGAAACTCTGGTCCCGCCTTTCTTCTTCGACGACCTCTTCGTTGGTTAGCTTTCCTCCCTTCTGTTACTCTGCATGGCCTCTTCTTCACGCGACCAGGCGCCCTGGTATATCACCACGAGGTCAATCTTGGAACACTGCGACCTCAATGTGATTAGGGCGGAGTTCCACATTCCGTCCGATCATCATATCTTGCTGCCCGCTTCCTCCGACCAACCCGCAAAACCTCCGGAGCACTACATTACTATCTCTTGAGACCACCTGCAAGTCGGACTACGTTTCCCAATCCACCCCTTCATCATCTCGGTTTGTCGTTACCTCCGCCTTAATCTGACCCAGTTAACTCCTAATTCCATCCGCCTCCTCTGCGGGTCGGCTATCATCTTTCAACTGTATCAGATTCCCCTTCGAGCCGATATCTTTTACTATTTCTTCTGCCTGAAAAGGCAAGAGTTGGGCGAGTTCTACTTCGAAGCCTTCCTGATACTTCCTTCCTTTCCCCACTTCCATCTTCCACCAAGGGTTGGAAAGAGCGGTATTCTTACCTTCGTCCTGTCACGCCCCCGACCTGGCTGGTCGTGTCACGCCCCGAGACCATTGGAGCCGCTGATCCAATATAAAATCGGACAGCATCTCCCCTGTCCGGCGGACAATTTACACAAATATACAACACACGCAGTTTATAATTAGGCCTCAGGCCTCAAAACAGGTATATAATATATGTAAATGAACATATCGCAATGTCAAACTCCGTAAAAACTCACCTGAGCTGCCCCCAGGGCAGGCGCGTAGCAAAACCACATCACAAAGTCCAACAAAGGACTCAAAAATACATTACCGTACGAATAAATCTAATACAAGCCCTCGGTAACATAACGAATACGAAACATATACTATGCTATTACAAGAAAACCAAAACCAGCGGAAGCTCTCATCCGAATGGAGTCGTAGGGACCCGGGACCGGCAACTGGGCTCCTCCGGCAAGCTATCAACCTGAAAACAAAAATATTACGACGGGTGGTGAGTCCAAGTGGACTCGCGGGTATATAGATAGATATGCATGGCTGAACAAAATAGCTGAATAAGCTATAAAGAAACCACAGGATACAGTCTCAACAGGAATAGCAGAATATGCATAACTGAAAGTAACAACTGACTGTACATACCAGAAATCAGTCTATCCATACCATAAAAGACTCGTACCGACACGAGCAAGTGCAGGGTCATCAAACTACACATAAGTATAACCTGTACATGCATGTCAAACAAGTACAGCAAATAAATGCAACAATCACAATCAAAATGCACAATGCATCATATGCACATGATGCAATGTCATGGTCACCCCCTAACTCCAGTCAAGCCACCGAGACAGGCGATACTGTGTCGGCCGAGTGGGTAGAGCTGTGACACTGTACGCACCCTGCTATCACTGCTCCTGAGTGACCGAATGGACAGGATGCTGGCGGGGGACCGCCCCCCTACCTCATGTATATATGAGGGAGCGTCGCTCTCATCTCCTCTGGTCTATGGAAAGAGAAGGGATCCCTAGCTGCTACCACGCACCGGAACCACCCTCCAAATAGTGACCGTGCGGAGCAATATCGGGCAAATGCACACACCCAACGGTATCCACTAACCCATGAGTGGCCATGTGTGCATATCATGTACCGGAAGACGATAGGCTCAACCACAAGGGAGTCGTTGATCGCCGGCATGCTGTAAGCAAATAATTCGGACATGGGGTTATCACGCACCACGTTTTTCTCCTTCCGCAAGTTTCTCATTCATGATTTAATTTTATTTATTTATTTTTACATTAGTGATAATCTTTCCTATTTTATGGGTCAAAATGTTATCTCTTACACAGTATTTAAAGGGGTCCGGTGTAGAGGAATCAGATCGACAAAAATAATATTTTTTTCCCAGTTCATACCTTCGGTTTTTTTCTGTTCTTCTGTTCGTCTTCTTCTCTCTGTTTCCGCAGCAGTCTTGTTTTGCCTTCTTCTACAGCAGTTTTTGTTTGTGGTCTACTGTAGCAGTTTTTTTTTGTTTTTTGTTCGTCTTCTGCCGCAGTTAGTCCTCTTCTGCAGCAACCTTCTGGTTTATTTTCTCCGCTACTCATCGATTCTGTGCCAACACTTGGTATCAGAGCGCTTGGTAGTATAAGACATTCAAGAATCCACGATTCTATAAAAATGTCGAGCATCCCAGCAAAGAAAAACGGCGGAGTGCCATTTCCCTATCCGATGCTAAGTCCTCACAATTACACTGTGTGGGCAATAAAGACAGAGGTAATTCTCGATGCCCAGGAGTTTGGGAGGCGGTAGAGCCAGCGGAAGAAGCCCAGGTGGATGCAAAGAAGGATAAGAAGGCGCGTGCATACATCTTGCAGTGTTTCCCCGATGACATCCTTCTCCAGATCGCGAAAAAGAAGACGGCGAAGGAAGTCTGGGACAGCCTCAAGACGAGGTACCTTGGTAGTGATCGGGTGAAGAAGGCACGCGTACAAACGTTGAAGAGCGAGTTTGACGCTCTTCGGATGAAGGAGACCGAGACGATTGATGAGTTTGCTGGCAAACTTAGCGCCTTGAGTAGCAAGTTCTCCACTCTTGGTGCTACGCTTGAAGACTCCTCGTTGGTAAAGAAGTTGCTTGATTCTGTCCCTGATAAATTCTTCCCTATTGTTGCTGGTATTGAGCAGTTCCACGACCTTGAGACTATGCCATTTGAGGAAACTATCGGGCGACTGAAGGCATACGAGGAACGAACACAGCGATTACGAGGCAATACCAACGGCACTGAAGGTGAACTCTTACTTACTCATGCCGAATGGCAAAAACGACAAAAAGGGAGCAACGTGGACACTCCGTCAAAAGGCAAGGGGCGCGGGTCCAGCGGCCCTAATCGCGGCAAGTGGCGTGGGCGAGGGCACGGTCGTGGTCGTGGTACGCAGCGTCAAGACAGTGCAGGAGGCACTAGCAGCAACAACAATAACACTCGTGACAAGAAACACATAAAGTGTTTCAATTGTGAGAAAATGGGACATTATGCGTCCGAATGCTACAGCAAGCGTCGAGATGATGAGGCTCACCTCACTTGCGCCACCAAGGAAGAGCCAGCACTGATGATGACCGTGTCCCACGAGGAGTTTCACACTAGGCGTGAGCAGCAAGATACCATTCTGCTCAGTGAAGAAAGATTTCTACCGGAGGTGTATCGCGGCGTTAAGAAAGGAGAAGATAAAGACGTCTGGTATCTTAACGACGGTGCCAGCAACCACATGACTGGCCATCGCGAGAAGTTTCAAGAATTAGATGAAATCATCACCGGGAGGGTGAGATTTGGCGATGGGTCAACTATTGAGATCATGGGCAAGGGGACGGTTGTGTTCGAATGCAAGAACGGCGATCAGAAGGCTCTCCATGAGGTATACTAGATTCCAAAACTTTGTAGTAATATCATAAGTCTTGGTCAATTGACAGAAACTGGGAACGAAGTGCACATGGAAGGAGATACCATGAAGGTGATTGATAAGAGCAGGAAGCTCTTGATGCTGGTAAAGCGAACACAGAATCGCTTGTACAAGATAACCTTAAAGACACTCAAGCAAGTCTGTCTCCTAGCAAGTCTAGAAGACCCTACCTGGTTATGGCACGCAAGGCTTGGACATGTCAATTTCCATGACTTGAAGTTATTGGGAGAGAAGAAATTGGCAGTTGATGTGCCACTATTGCCCCAGCCAAACAAGCTTTGCGAGGTGTGTGTGATCGCCAAGCATGCAAGGTCGCCATTCCGCAACAAGCAAACTTTAGAGCGGATAAGCCGTTGGAACTTCTCCATGTTGATATTTGCGAGCCAATCTCACCATCAAAAAGTGATGCATTCCAAGCATTCAAGAAGTTCAAAATCTTGATGGAGAACAAGGCTGAACACAAGATCAGAACACTCAGGACAGACCGGGGTGGCGAGTTTCTATCCACGGAATTCACTCGGTTCTGTGAAAATGAAGGAATCGAGCGGCACCTCACGGCTCCTTACACACCCCAACAGAATGGTGTTGTGGAGCGCCGTAATCGCACCGTGATGGCCATGACAAGATCTCTCCTCAAGGGTACACATATGCCGGCAAGGTTCTGGGGAGAGGCGGTTAGGCATGCTGTCTATCTGCTAAACCGTCTCCCAACTAAGGCACTAGGAGAGCGTACACCATTTGAAGCTTGGATGGGGAGAAGGCCACATCTCGCCCACTTGAGGGTGTTCGGGTGTGTTGCATATGTGAAAAATACAACCCCTCACCTTAAGAAACTTGACGACAGAAGTTCACCCATGGTATACTTGGGTGTCGAGGAAGGCTGCAAAGCTCATCGTCTATTTGATCCGAAGCACGGCAAGCTACAAGTAAGTAGAGATGTAATGTTTCAAGAAAATTGTGAATGGACATGGAATGTAGGTGTCAACAATGAAGGAAAAATACCAGAGTTTATGGTGATGGATGCATTCGACACCGACGAGGTGACTATTGCAGCAGACATTGAGGCAGGGGCGGAAGAAGTCACAACACCGACAGGAGCATCAAGTCCATCTACACCATCATCGGATACTCATGCATCCTCCTCGCCTTCAACAACAAGCACACCTGACTCTTATGAAGGGTCAGTCCATTACAGGTCCCTTGCTGATATCTACGCCAACACTGAGGAAGTGACTGGTATTAATGAAGAAGAGGGTGAAGTGATGATGGTGATGTCAGAAGAGCCAACATGTTATCAAGAAGCTGCAACCGAGGCTTGCTGGTACGAAGCAATGGAGGAAGAATTGAAATCTATTGAGATGAACAAGACCTGGACCCTAACTGAACTCCCATTAGGCCGCAAACCTATCGGTCTAAAGTGGGTGTTCAAATTGAAGAAAGATTCAGATGGGAAAGTCGTTAAGCACAAAGCAAGGTTAGTAGCTAAAGGCTATGTACAAAGACAAGGCATCGACTTTGAAGAAGTGTTCGCACCTGTTGCTAGACTTGACACTATTCGAGTCATTCTTGCAATTGCTGCAAATCAAAGCTGGGAGGTACACCATCTAGATGTGAAGTCAGCATTTCTCAACGGAGAGTTGGAGGAAGAAATATATGTCACTCAGCCGGAAGGGTTTGAGATACAAAATCAAAAACATAAGGTATACAGATTGTCCAAGGCCCTCTATGGATTACGGCAAGCTCCACGAGCTTGGAACATGCGGCTGAACAGGAGTTTGGAAGAGCTCGGTTTCAAAAAATGTACTCAAGAACATGCAGTATATACAAGAGGTAAAGGAGAAGCAAGTATACTTGTTGGAGTGTATGTCGACGATCTCATCGTGACAGGAAGTAGCACAGAAAAAATCAACAAGTTCAAACAACAAATGATGACAGAATTTGAAATGACTGATTTGGGTCTTCTCTCCTACTACTTAGGGATTGAAGTGGAGCAACAGAAGAGCCGAATTTTGCTTAAGCAATCAGCTTATGCCAAGAAAATTCTATCTCAGTTCAAGATGACAGACTGCAATGCCACAAAGCATCCAATGGAACCCAAGACACAGCTGCATAAAGACTTGGAAGGGACTCCAGTTGACTCTACAGAATATAGGCGCATCATTGGTTGTTTGAGATATTTGTTACACACACGGCCGGACCTGTCTTATTCTGTCGGAATGGTGAGCAGATACATGGAGAGACCTACAATCATGCATCACAAGGTGGTCAAACAAATTCTCAGGTATTTAAAAGGTACGATTCATCTTGGACTTGCTTACATAAAGGGACCTCAGGACATTGGTGTATTCGGCTACTCGGACAGTGATTTAGCCGGCGATCTCGATGGACGGAAAAGCACAAGTGGTATGGCTTTCTATTTTAATGAAAGTTTAGTGTCTTGGAATTCACAGAAGCAGAAGACAGTGGCGCTTTCATCTTGTGAGGCAGAGTTCATGGCAGCCAAAACTGCAGCCTGCCATGCATTGTGGTTGAGGAGTCTTGCCAGTGAATTAATCGGTGAAAAGCCAAAGCCGGTAACTTTGTTTGTTGACAACAAATCTGCTATAGCTCTCATGAAGAATCCGGTGTTCCATGGTCGTAGCAAGCATATAGATACAAGGTATCATTTTATCAGAGAATGTGTTGAGAAGGGACAAATTGTGGTTGAGTTCATTAATACCGGAGAACAGCGAGCGGATGTATTAACTAAAGCATTGCCAGGAGTGAAGTTAGCTGCCATGCGACAACTACTTGGCGTCCGTGATTTAGAGCCATGTCAAAATTAGGGGGAGTAATGTAAGCAAATAATTCGGACATGGGGTTATCACGCACCACGTTTTTCTCCTTCCGCAAGTTTCTCATTCATGATTTAATTTTATTTATTTATTTTTACATTAGTGATAATCTTTCCTATTTTATGGGTCAAAATGTTATCTCTTACACAGTATTTAAAGGGGTCCGGTGTAGAGGAATCAGATCGACAGAAATAATATTTTTTTCCCAGTTCATACCTTCGGTTTTTTTTCTGTTCCTCTGTTCGTCTTCTTCTCTCTGTTTCCGCAGCAGTCTTGTTTTGCCTTCTTCTACAGCAGTTTTTGTTTATGGTCTACTGTAGCAGTTTTTTTTGTTTTTTGTTCATCTTCTGCCGCAGTTAGTCCTCTTCTGCAGCAACCTTCTGGTTTATTTTCTCCGCTACTCATCGATTCTGTGCCAACACATGCAACAGTGCAGGTATGGTGCATGACTCAAACACTTGCAACCCCTACCAGGTCATCATACATAACTCAACATAACATGCACAAGTCGATCCCAGGTATAATAACCTAATCATCATACATCTAAGTGCACATGCAAGTAATAACAGAATCAACCAATGCAGATATCAGGTGGCATGCAACAATAACCCAATCAGTCCATATCTAGACACACGTGCAAGTATGACCAGAATCAACCAATGCAAATATCAGGTGACATGCAACAATAACCCAATCAGTCCATATCTAGACACACGTGCAAGTATGACCAGAATCAACCAATGCAACCATACAATGGTATGCTAATCCCTATCCACATACTCATATCATACCAATGCTATACAGAATCAGATAACAATAAACGAGACTATATAGAAAGAAATTCAGATCATATCCAAGGTCAAGCATAAGTATCAAGCAGGATAACAAAACGGTAGCAGATAATGGTCAATATCAGCCTACTGCATCAATAACAAATAGCCATACATAAAGATAACGTGGATCTAAAGAAGACAAGCAAGAAGTACCCGCCTCAAGATGAAGTCTGTATCGAATGAGGACCTCCCGTCCAATAATCCGCAGGTCACCAATCAATGCCCTGTATTAAATGACAGTTTTAGCTACAATACACATGATTCTTAGCTAAACTAACTTCCTTAATTAATTAGGATCGTTCTAATTAATAACATCCATTTAACTAACCCTTATCCAATCAAGATTGGAAACTACTTATGGCACAAGTCAGAATCAAAAGCCAATTCAGATTTACAACAAGATGTGTCACCTGATAACAACTCCATATCAAAATCTAAAACCAATTGCCATCACCATTAAATTTGATCACAAGAGGAATTCCAAATTATATATACTGATCTAAGCAAAATCCTAAATATATCCATGTTCAAATTGCAACTTAAGATCAGAACTGTCACTATTTCCGATACACATATGAAAACAGAGCCAAAACATAATCCCTATGCAAGAGCTCATGCACAAGCTCACCACAACAACATCCAATTTCAAAACCAAACTCCCAAAGTCATCATTCACAAAAAATTAGGTAACTAACTAACCTAGCTCCATTTCCATTCAATGATCACAGAACCCAAACCAAAGCCATACCCCTAACCAGGAATTCATAGCACAATTAAACCCATGATCCATTTCAACACAAAGCCACAGCTAAATTCCAGAAAATAGAATCATAATAAGGACACCAAAATCTGATCTATAACATCGCGATTTCAAACCAAATGATAAAACACTTACCCATGATCAATCCCCAGCGAGAGAATCCAGAACCACAACCAGCATAGAATTCCCAAAACCGAGCGTGTTTCATATGCTGATGTAAAATAGAATCATCAATAACCTCATCACATCTCAGTAATGACCAAACTAACACTCACCTCAAGCAATCACCAACGAAAACAATCGATCGCAGCAACCAAGCATGGCAAGCTCACCCAAGAACCCTAGATCGACTAGCTATACTACTCCACTCCTCACGCAGTGGAAGATGGAGGTGGACAAAGGTGGAAATCCTCGTTGGCTCTGTAGTTGTCTGCTCGAACAGAGAAAGGAATAGCTCGCGATCGGCGCCGGAAACCAGACGAGAAGAGCCCTGCGCTGGTCGAGTTCGCCAAGGAGAAGCTTGCGATCGACTGCGGCGACTGTTGGCTTCGATCGGCCAGAAGAGGTGGGGATGGTCGCGTGGACGAACGAGAGGGAGCGAGTTGGGCACGGGGATTGAGTCGGCTACAACCTAGGGCTCGCGGTGATTAAGGTGTAATGGAAATTTTGCACCTTAGTCCACAAAGTTTTTAGTCAAATCGCAAGGATGCCCTTAGTTTCGAGTTTTTAGCAGTTAACCCCCTCTAAATTCTGCTCCATTGCATTCAGACCCTTGATTGAAGTTTTAAGCCCTTTAGACCTCAAAATATTTTGTTGTATTTCATTTTACTCTCCGAAATTTTGTCTAAGGGCCCGATAACCCTAGGGTGTTTTCTGAAAAATTTTCTAGAGCGAAATAAAAGTGTCGAATTTAACAGGTCGGCTTTCAGCTAAACATCTCTCGGATGTCTCCTCGTTATACGGATTCCCTAAAATTCCCTTCATTCGCGCTTGCCCTCTCCGTGCTCGGAGGTCGTCACTTCCCTAGCGTGCCATTATTGTGTGAGAACATTCTGTCTGCGTTCGGACTCAGCCCTGTGCCGTTTCGACGTCCTGCTTCTCTCGGTAAGCATTTTTTTCTTCCTCCTTGTTTCTTGACTGCCATGTGACCAATGTTTGCCTGGTAGCCGAGATCATGTATTCGGCTGCCCCCGAAGAGGGTTATGGACTGGAGCCTGCAGAAATGGAGGCACGTATATTGAAACTGATGCAGGAGCGAGAGGCTACGAACAAGCTCTTGTCGCTCCTTGTGGGTGGAGAAACCTCGCCACAAACCTTGGACAATCCCTGAGCAATATAGGCTACTAATAAGCTTTAACCAAGCAAGTTTCACTAAGAAGAAACATCCTTAAACGAGCTCCCTTAAATAGAGCTCGAGGCTGAAAAGACCACTACCAGTCGACTTGTCCCACTTAGACTCGACCGTTACATCCTAACGTTCAATTTTCCAAGTGACATCAGTCGATTGGTCCAGTACCAGTCGACTGATCTTTCTGTGGTCTTTACCAGTCGACTGCCAAAACACCAGTTGACTGGTCCACTCTTACACCTAAGGTTTCCCTTTCCCGAGTACACTTCTCTCAACACTCGAACCCTAGGATTTCCCGAGTACATTTCACTCAGCACTCGTACTCTCACGACTCAGCTGACTCTTCTTCCAACAGTCTCAATCTATTGCCTTCGCGCCCTCTTCGTCTTCGGCTCCCGTCCCTCAAATGCGCACACAAGCCCTCGGCTTGCCTCCATGCCATCATTCACGCATGCCTCGAAGTCCGTGTCCCTCGGCTCATCGTTCCTGCTCCAACAGCCTCGATCTGTTGTCTTCGAGCCCTCTTCGACTTTGGCCCTCGTCTCTCAGATGCGCACACAAGTCCTCGACTTGCTTCCATGCCATTCTTCACGTATGCCTCGAAGTCCGCTTCCCTCGTCTCATCGTCCCTGCTTTGTCCATGGTCCCTCGGATGCACACACAAGCCCACGACTTGCCTCCATGCCACCCTTCACCGTACCCGAAGTCATCCAGTCAAGTCCATGTGTATCCTGCAAACCTGCACACTCGCATACACATATTAGATGACAATGAAACCCTAGCTTAATCATATTGACACACACATCAAAACCCATGATCCTCAAAATCATACTTGGGTCAAATGCCCCAACACCTGCTTTGTCCATGGTACCTCGGATGCGCACACAAGCTCACGGCTTGCCTCCATGCCACCCTTTATCGTACCTGAAGACATCCAACCAAGCCTATGTGTATCCTACAAACCTGCACACTCAAATACACATATCAAATACAAGAGTGAACCTAACTTAAACACTTTGTCCAAACATCAAAACACATGGTCGCTCCGGACCATAGATTGCCCCAACAGAGTCAACTAGAAGATCCCTCCCGGAATCACCCCGGGAGGTGGGGTCCCGAGACCACCTCGGGAGCTATAACGCCCGCGATCACCCGGGCCAGAAGACCCCGAGACCACCTCGGGGAAGCAGAGCCCGAGCTACCTTCGACATCAAATATCGGCTCTTCCCCTCCCTCGCGGATCTATGGATAAGCGTCCCTACTGGCACGAAATCACCACGACCCTTAAATGTCGCAATGGGTCGAAATGTAATTACGGCTTAGACTGTTTCAAAGGTTATCCAGTAACCGCCAAAAGAGGAGGAGGACGTGGCACAAATCGTGGGGACGTGGCAGAATAGAGGTGGCTAGTATAAAAGATACCCCAACCCCTCTGGTAGGGGGGTTAAGCATTCTCTACAACTCACGCTCTCTTTTCTGTCTTACACCTTTTTCCATCGAGGTACTGACTTGAGCATCGGAGTGGGCTCCGCCGGACAACCTTCGGCGTGCTCCCCTAACGCTCGTGTTGATCTCGCAGTACACAGAGTTCCTCCCCTTGTCTCAGCTTCCACGTGGGTAGAACCTCGATGATTGACCATCGTCGTCGACTCCTTTCGGAACAGGTTTGTATCTATCTTCTGATCACAATGATGAGCTCGAATTCAAATTTCGATAGGTATACTGAGATCGATCAATTTTATAATTAAAAAACATTAATACTTTCAAATTAATTGAATTTGGCTAAGACTTTGATTCAACTTATCTTTTAAATATGAAAAATAATATATCTGATAAAATTTGTATTTGAGGTCGCTAGTGCGATTGGGAGGTTATACAGGTCCATAGGAATTTGTTGCATCCAAATTCGAGCTCCGTAAGTCCTTCTACGCAATTTAAATTTTTTTTAAATATTTTTCAAAAAAAATAATAAAATGTTGTAATGAATAAATTTGCGATGAATCCACATTCATTGCAAAATTTTGCAACAAATTCTAAATTCGTTGGAAAGTTTTATTTTTTTTAAAAAAAGGATGCGTTTAAAATGCCATAGATATCCCTATAGGCTTCGAGATTCGATGAAACAAGTTCCTATAACTTCATAACGATCTTTTGATCATATTGATAGCCTCGAACGTGAATTTTGATAGATATACCAAGATCGATCAATTTTATAATCAAAAAAGTATTAATACTTTTAAACTCATTGAATTCCGCTAAGTTTTTAAGCCACTGTCTTTTAAATATAAAAAATAATATATCAAGTGAATTTCACATTTGAGATAGTTAGTGGGATCGGAAGGTCGATACGGATCCATAGGAATTTGTTTCATCTCAATCCGAGCTTTGTAGGTTCTTTTACGTAATTTAAAAGGTTTGTTTATATTTTTCAGTAAAAATTAATAAATTGATGCAAAATTTTATTTATTTTTTTAAAAAAGGATGCGCTTAAAATATCGTACATAGCCTTAAAGTTCTCGAAATTCGACAAAATAAGTTCCAATGAATTCAAATTGATCTCTTGATCACGTTGATGACATCGAACATGAATTTCAATGGATCTACCATGATAGATCATTTGTATAATCAAAAAGATATTAATAATTGAATTTCGCTAAGTCTTGATGCATCTTATATTTTAAATATGGCAAATAATATATTTGGTGAAAGTTAAGTTTGTGGTGGTTAGTGTGATCGAGAAGTCGATATAGACTCATAGGAAATTACTTCATCTCAATCCGAACTTCGTAGGTCCTTCTACGCTATTTTAATTTTTTTATTTTTAAAATAAAAATTAATAAAATTTCACAACGAATACGTGGATTCGTCGCAAATAAATTCGTTGCAAAATTTTGCAACGAAATCCAACGTAGTGGCAAATTGTTTATATAAAAAAAGATACTTTTAAAATATTGTAGATGGTCTTACATACCTCGAAATTCAACGAAATAAGTTTCTATCGGTTCGTATCGATCTCCTAATCACGTTAATGGCTTCGAACACAAATTTCGACGAATATACTAAGTCGATCAATTTTATAATAAAAAGACATTAATGCATTAATATTTTTAAATTAATTGAATTTCGCTGAGTCTTTGATTCACCAAATTGCAACGAATTTAGTGTTGAAATTAGTTTTATTGCTAAATTGTGACGCATTGATTTTGTTCCCCAATTCATTGTTAATTTTAGACTAATATTTTTTTTTGCAAATTTTATGGTAAATCAATAAAAAAATTAAAATTAAAATCGTTGCAGATATTTATGCCTAAATAATTAGTTTTTTTTAGTGTTTGCTATTTAATCTATAGATTTCTCTGTTGGTCCATTCAATAAATTTGTTCGGGTCAATATTTGAATTAACATGTGGTTCAAACAGTTATAACTACTAAATTATTGTCTCAAAATTTGTCTTTTTTAATAGTCGGTCCATTTTTTATAACTATAATTCAGCTCCACGCGCTGAAGAAAAGTCCACAACCATGAAAATTAAATTTAAATGGAAAAGACGTCAACCGTGGAAAAATGATATTATTTCGTGAAAATATAAGAACGAACTTTCTATCAGTCAATTCGTTTTTTCAGTAAAAGATATTTTTTATAGTCCATATTCAAGTTATACCAATTAAAATAAATTATGAGATTAATTTATAATTGACCGTTAAATGATTAACGATGGAAAATATTTTTTCTCCCAAACAGACGTCTATCTTTTATTCCATTATAATAAAGTTATCATCTTAAAATCACTTAGACATCCTATAGAAACGACTATCAATCTATTTACACTATGATATCAACTGGACTCAGTCTCATACCTAGTAGTATTCCCAACCTGAGTGCTTCTGTTTACTCTTGTCCTTATTAGTAGCTGTAGATTTTATTTTTGATGTTATTCTTTCAGTCACTTGCCCTCGATTGCAACTTATTATTTTACCTATTTTTTATTTCATAAAATTAATTACTTATATTTTCTTTCTTCTTTCAAGTGCGACTATTCAATATTCAAATTTCAATTCAAAAGATTCTTCTGTATTTAATACTTTTGCTTCTTTGATTTTATGTTACTTGAAATTACAGGGCAGCTTCTCTAGTCAATGTTTTCTTTTGCTTCTTGGGGACCTTTTGGCTGCATGTGAAGAACAATATTTGAAAATTTGAATATGAATCTAGAATCTGAAATGAACACAGCTTTCACTTCATTGTCAAACAATCTCTACATACAGATTTAAGTTCAAATACAATAAATTATGCAAAAATAAAAAATATAATAACTATAACTCTTTCTCTTGGTTTTATTGGAACTAAACAGGATTTAAGTTGCAGCACTCCTTATCTGAATTATGAGGACTAGTACAGTTTGAAGTGGCACAATAACTCTTAGTTCTGATGTGAACTAGAGGAATTGATGACACTTAATCCATGACTCATTGAGGACTTGGAGTGACCTTGGAATAGGAGGAATGCCCACATCTAGATTGCCCTCTAGAGCTTGAACAATTTGACACATCGTTGGCCTCGAGCTCTCGTCATCTTGAATGCACCAGCAAGCAAGTTTACAAGCTATTTCAAACTCTTCTGAGTTGGCTTCACCCTCTAGCCTTTGGTCTAGCAAGCTTTTGACATCTCCGATAACGAGTTTGTTTGTTGCGACTGAGGGGAAGAACTCAAAACTGCTTTCTCCCTTGTATATTAGATTTCTTTTTCCCGATATGATCTCGAACAACATCATTCCGTAGCTGTAAACATCTACTTTTGTAGTGATGGACATACCTGAAATCCATTCGGGGGCGATGTACCCTCTACTTCCTCGGATGGTTGTGAGAACTCTGCTAAAGTTCCTTCCGACGAGCTTTGCTAGACCAAAATCAGCTATTTTTGGCACAAGCGCATCATCCAACAGTATGTTCTCTGGCTTAATGTCACAATGTATGATGTTATCCCTGCATTGCTCATGGAGATAGGCTAATCCTCTTGCAGTTCCTATAGCGATTTGATATCTTGTTTTCCAATCCAAAACATTCGAGTTGCTACTAAAAAGCTGATCAGCTAACGAACCGCTTGGCATGAACTCATAGACCAACAATTTCTTGGTCCCTTGAGAGCAAAATCCGATTAGCCTAATCAGGTTTACATGTTGAATGGCGCCTAGTGTTCTCACCTCTGCTCGGAACTGCTTCTCACCTTGGTAAAGGCCCTCAAGCTTCTTCACAGCGATATCATTAGACCCCGGCAATGTCCCTTTGAACACTGATCCAAAGCCTCCTCCCCCGAGCTTCGTTGAGAACTTCCGAGTGGCTTGCTGTAGCTCACTGTATGTGAACGAGACGAGATGACTCTGCATAGCCTTTGCTTTCTCAATCATCCGCCTACTTTCTCGCTTCTTTACCACAATCAAAATGGTAGGAACACTAGAAAACAAGATGGCCAGAACAATGGCACTGATGATAATCCAACTTGCCACTCTCTTCTGGTCTCTTTCGGAAGATTGCAACTCCGAGGCAGCCAAGCGCAGGTAAAGAGTGCCTGCATCAGATTGATTATATTGTTCTTGCAGATTCAGCAACCCTCCATGCCAAACAAAGCAGCCACTGCCGTTGTAAGAATAAGCATTGCAGGAGCAATTGCTCAAACAAGCCAACTCGCAGCGTTCCCTGCTTCCAGAGGTGGCCAAAGTGTTAGGGTTATCAGGTAGCTTAACGTTTGGCATCTCAAAGAAGCCATCTTTCTCTGAATCGGCAGAGTTGTTGTTTAGACCACTGCATTGTAAACCAGTCTTCCTCTCACAGCCCTGACTTCTATCACCCAAATACCAATCTGTCTGAGACTTGATCCTGAAACCATTAACACAATAACAGAAGGGTGAGGTGAAGTCATTGCAGCTACCAAAAGGCCCACATACCCCATAAACTGAGCACTTGCTGGTTGGTTGAGCCCAGATGAGCATCCATGACTTAGAATTCTCCCTCCACACCAGTCCTTGGATCTGGCCAGTATCATAATCCAGTACTTCTCTATACATGGAATGATTGGCAACATCTACCGTGTATGTGATATACATTTCATCTGTATCATTAACTGCTTGCATGTGGTACATATATCCCACAGGCACTGAACTAAATTCGTGGCCATCCCACAGTCCACTAGCCCAATATATCCGAGACATATTCCATAAAATCAAGAATTGTAAGAGTCCAGTCGGATCCATTTCAAAGGTGAAGATCCCAGGAGAAGGGTCAACTTTATTCTTCCAGGAAGTGAGGTGTTGAGGTCTTTTGGTGATCTTATTGAACCCCAACTTGGCACCAGGAAGGTAAGTTTCAGTGGGGTGATCAAAGCTCTGCCAGAAGACGAGGGAGGAGTTGTATCCATCTCTGAGCTGGAGATTACCATTGTCAAGGATGATGGCAACCGTGGAGTTGGAGGATGAGATGGCGGTGACGTTGGTGGACCAGATGAAAGATTTGAACTGGTCGAGGAGGACGAGGTTGCCATCGTCAGATATCTTAAGCTCCGACGTGCTTGGGTCCGTGACTGGAGTGACTCTGTTGGCCACCCACACAGGGGTGAGCACAGAGATCTTATCGTACCAGATGCCGATGTAGTAGTTTCCGACGCTTCCTGGTGGCGTGAAGAAGCCTAGCACGAACTTGCCGCCTCCGGAGGTGATGGTCTGGTTTCCGGACAGAGAATTTGGTGCAGAGATTGTGTCAGATGACGTTGCTGCGGAGGTGAAGGAGAGAAGAGAGAGAGAAAGGGTGAAGGACAAGAGCAAGGATGAAGTTGCACTGGAACATGAATAAGCCATTGTCATTGCCATTGCCATTGTTGATGGCTGATGACTTGATGAGCGACGAGAGGTTGAAGTTGAATATGGCATATTTAATGGCGTCGCTGGAATCCAGAAGGAACTAACTGCTTCAACGCCGTTCAAATGCTTTCTTACTCAGTCTCGTGGAGAGGAAATCAAACCATGCATTGAAAATATGGGACAATGCTCACGTCGCATTGGCATCATCAGTTGAATTAAAATTTTTAATTTAATATTTTTTCTAATTTTAACTTTTCTTATTTATTTTCCTATTAAATTATATCATTTTTTATTTATTTTCATATTAAATTGTATTCTTTCTTATTTATTTTTATATTAAATTAATTTTTAACTTATAAAAATATATAAATCTATTATAATTTTTTTATAATTTTTAATATCATTATTAAAAATATCTAATCTCAATTATATTCTATCTTATTTATTACCTACTAAATTATTTTTTTATATTTATTTTTTATTAAATTATTTTTTATTTATTTATAAAATTATATTTTGGGAGGTTAGATTCTAGCCATCCAACTTTATTGGTAAGAAAAATCATAGAAAAACAACAATGATTTATAAAAAGCTACATTTAAAATTTTCCAAATACTTTAAAATTTATCAAACAACCCAAAGATTTCCCTATCCTTCTTCAACCTGCTTCAATGAATTCATTACCGCCCCAGGTGTGGGGGAAGAGACATGATACATTTTTCAGGCCATTAGAATTTAATTCCTACACATCTACTATGATTAACTATTAATGTAGTTGACATGTCGCCACAAGGGCCACCATATTTTTTTATATATAGATTATATTAATTAATTAGGATCTTAGGGTATCTTCAATAGTTAGAGGTATATAAATGAGTTTTTTTATTATTTTAATGTCACATCAATATTATAAAAATTTATTAAAATATTTTCGATAGTTAAAATTCTAAATGAACTTTTCTATGATCTAATTCATAATAACTTTGTACACACTACATACATTACATCAATTCAAGACAATAGAATTTGTTACAAACTTCAAATCTCACATCTACAATAATTGATTTTTTTTTATTTACAAATCTCTCGTAAATTAAGATGCCCTTATATGAGAATCACTCAAAAATTAAAGTACATGTGTCTGTACTTTACTAAACGAACCTCTCAATATTAGACAACTCTCCTTGATATTGCTTTTTATTTTAGCTTGTCAGATCAAATATAGCAGACAAGTGATACATAGGTGTCGAGCTTTCCCTGCAATGTCGTCTCATGATGTCCATCATCTCCATTACCGTTCCGAAATCGCTTGTTATGTGTAGCCATGCCTTTGTTCTCATAGGGGTTTTACCACCGGACATTCGAAGAAGAGGTGTATGTCAGTCTTGTTGGTTTGTTGTCCTAATGGGTGCATCTTATGTTCAATGTACGATGACTTATATTTTGTTTGGATTTTATTATTGTTTGTAAGTTGCCAAATGAAAAACTGATGTTTGGGCATTATATATATACACCTTCCATACAACCTTCGGCCAAGCCTTCTTGGTGCTTCAAGACCTCGTGGATTCATATGCTTCTTTTCACTTCGTGGTTCTGAATCAAACCAAGTATCCATGAAGTGTTCGGCCTTTTGGAATTTTTTGATGATTTGTATCTCCTTGGTATTTGACTTAGTCGATTTACGATCATTGGATCTTCCGGGAGATTGCTTTCGGAGAAAGCAAACTGATTGATTTACGTCGAGGTTAGTGTTCGACACTATCTCCGTAAAACGATATTGCTTCGCTACTGGTGCTCACGGATAGCAGCAATTCGTTTCCAAGATACAACGACGTCGTCTCGGAATAGTAGCACTTCAAATTCCGAGACCTACGAACCTTTTCGTAGGCTTTTTGGACTCTCGATGCAGAAGATGGATGAGCGCAAATGCTTTAAATTGTGCTTGAATGAATGAAATGATCTAGTGGAGGGATCTATTTATATTGAGTGAAGAGGTAAGTACCATTTGGTTTAGACAGATCTGGACCGTTCATAATGAAAGGGTATAACCCTTTAAAGGTCTTTTTAATCTCATCCCTTGATATGAAGAGTAATAATTCTTCAGATCTCATCTTGATCTCGACCGTCAGATTAGAACAGTTAATCCGACGCCTCAGATCCATCCTCCCTCTTCACAATCAGATTTGAATCCGACGCTCCAGATCGCACCTGTCTGCGATCTGTCCAAATCTTTGATCCGACACTCCAGATCGCATCTTCCTGATCTGACGGCCACCATCTGTTCGCCCAATCCAGTCATCGTTCTCTACACAGTCACATGCCACATAGGCACTGCCTCGTCACCAACATGCCACGGGGCGCCACCTGATCACGCCACGTCATCGCTACGTGGAGCATAAATTAAAGTTCTTCAATGCTCCTCGCGACGATGCATACGTGCGGAAGTGCAAAGTGTGCCAACAAAGCGCCTATCTTTTTCCTTAATGTTCATTTGAGCGTATCTTTGAACAATTAATTTCTCATTCACCCTTAATCGATTTTGAGCAAATAAATAGTCCAGATTTATCTACGCGAAACGTAGATTTCGATTTTGAAGTCAAACTTGACTTTCAATGATCGATGGCATCAAAATTTTACTTTGAAAAATTGTATCCAACACGACCTGCTGTAGGGAATCAGCGGTATTGCTGCCACGCTTCTTAAATTTATTTGATGTGCGAAACTTGAAACCAAATCATCTGTTGGTGCCCTCTGTTGGTGCCCAGATTAATTTTGATGTGATAAATCAAGTTAAGTTAGGTCCTGTTAGTTTTTGATCCCTCTGTCTAAGTGTGCATAAACTTAGGAGCGGAAGAAGTCGAGCGTAAGACATAGTGGACGAGAAGGACTGCACAGGGAAGTGAGCCGACGGGCTTGGTGCATCCGAGGGACACGGAAGCTGCGAAAAAGTACACCGGTGGAGCGAGAAAGACGTGTGCGACGTCCGAGGGACGAGAAGCCGGAAGGAAGGACGCTCGAGGGGCGAAAGGCCGGAGTCGGGTTCGGGTGAACCTAACTCTAGTTTCTAGAAATCACCCAAAGAAGACCCGCTGAAATTTGATAGGCGAGCTGCTGAACAAAGGCTTCTCGGGCGCCCATATGCATACGGGCGACCGGGATCTCGGGCGCATAAGTACTCGGGCACCCCTGTGCATACAGGCACCCGAGAGTCCATAGTTATTAGTCAATCTACCGTTTGCGACCGTTTCATACCAGATACCATCCAAGCCATGTGTTAAGCGCCCTGGAGAACTTAGGCACCACAGTACTGCCACGTCAGCAAACGGATAAGTTTGTCTAGAGCTATAAATAGGCTCCTAGAGCTCAGTTTCAATTCATCCATCAACTGCATACAATTCATTTATTAGTTTTCTTCTATCTTATGCTTCAAAGTTTGAAGAAGACTTTTCCGTCAGAAGGAGATTTTAATAGTGAGCTTCAGTCGTCTTGGATTAGCAACCACTTAGGTTGCAACTAAGTAAATTTCTGTGTCTGAGCCTTTTACTAGTTTAATTTGTTTATGTTTGTTTTAAATAATTATTGTAACTAAACTGAATTCTTTGTGAGACCACACAAAAGATTTAGTTTTGTTTTACAGCGGTAATTCACCCTTCCTATTACCGGTCCACCTCGACCCGACAAGTGGTATCAGAGCTAGGACACCGCAGAAGGACTAACCGCCAACTGCAGCAAATTCTAAAGAATGGTTGGACTAGTGATGTACTCGTCGATGTTTGAGGGGGAGCTCACAGCATGGAAAAGAAAAATGAAAATATTTTTTACTACTAATTACAAATTATTATTAACAATGAAAAATGATTTTTCAGCTCCGAAAGATAACGAAGGAAAAATCAAGGAACCTAACTCCTGGAACAAAAAGGAGCAAGCTGACACAATAGCAAACAGAAAGGCAGAATTCCATCTGCTGACCGTCCTCCCTGAACATGATGTCAATCGAATCGGGAAGTACAACTCGGCAAAAGAACTTTGGGAAAAGTTCCTGGAATTGCACGAAGGCACCTCGGAGGCGAAACTGACACAACGAAACATCCTACGAAGCCAACTTACCAACCTCCGAATGGAAGATGGACAGTCAGTTGCTCAACTGCACACCAAGGTAAAAGAGCTAATCACGAGCCTTGAGAATCTCAAAGAAAAGGTGTTAAGTCGCGATGCTCAACGGTACGCACTAAATGCTATCCCGAGAACCCCGGATTGGACCTCAGTAATCAACACATATTTTATTTCAAAATATCTTGAGGTAAGTACTCTAGAATAACTGTTTTCGATTTTAGAGCTTCACAAATCTCGGTGTGTAGGGAAGAACAGGAAAACAGACAACGTCGCTCTAAACGCAAGGAGAAACTAGATTGAGGAGGAGTCGTCAACGGACGATGAAAATACAACGGAGATGGTAAAAACCCTTAAAAGTTTTTTTAAAAGGGCTAATAAATTTTCTAAGTTTCAGGGTAAAAGACGATCTCTGAGTAAGCGTACAGTCCGATGCTATAACTGTAAAGAGGAGGGTCATCTAAAAGACTAGCGTCCCAAACTTGAGAACCAGCCAAAGAAGAAGAAGGCGCTGAAAGTCACTTGGGATGAAACTTCGTCTGATGAATCGGAAGCCGAAGAACACGCTGGACTTGCACTGATGGCAAATCATCAAGAGGAAAGCACTGAAGAAGGGGGAGCTACGCTAGAAGAAAGCAACGACAAAGGGGGAGTCCCTCTTTTCGAAAGCGACCCGGGAAGTGAAATATGTTTCCTCCCTCATGATCAACTGTACTCAGGTATAAAAGAAATACTTAAAGCTAATCTTAAATTAGAAAAAGAGAATCAAAAATTAAAAATAAAATTGACTAATGAATGTTCTTTTGATGTTTCTGATAAACTAAAAAAATGAAAATATTAGTTTGAGAAATTTAGTTGAAAAACTAAAATTTAATATTGCATGTTTACGCCGAAAGATAAACAGTTATCTTGATAATCTAAACTGGTATATTAAAAATCACAGGGGTCAACTTAGAAAAGTATCTAACAACTATATTCCTATAAAATTCTTAATTAACCCCGTAGATAGGAATTTGTTTTGGGTTCCTAAGTCTTTACTGAATTAATTTTTAGTCATTATATGTTTTAGTGCTAACAGTTTTTTTTGTTGTTTTTTCAATAGATTATTTGCTAACAGTTTTTTTTGTTGTTTTTTCAATAGATTATTTACTGATTTTGAAAAATGAATAGCAGTGAAATTTTAAATTGATAAAATTATGTTCATATTTTTTTCAATACATAAATATTTTCTTTACTTATGGATTTTTGAGATTTTTTAATTATTTTTTGAATTTTCACAATTTTTATGTTCGAAATTCAAATTTTAAATTTTATAAATAGATAAAATTTATTTTCCCAGATTTGATTTTTCTGAATCGAGATATGATCAATAGACCTCAGTAAATTTTCACTTGATTTTTTTAAGTACTTTTGAATTTTAAATATTCATTTCTCAAAATTTCTACTCAATCAGTATTTGATTTATTTTTCAGCCACAGATAAATTTTTTTAAGCCGAAAATTTTTGTACAAGCTCAAAACTCTATTTCCCATTTATACAACAATTTTCAAATTTTTCTAACATGTTTTCGACTTATATATTTTTTTAAAAAAAATTATCTCTTGTTAAAAGAATACTTAGAGATTATTTTATTCATATTTTATATGTTTTCCTTTCCCTAGCTTTTGTTGCGCCCTATTTTTTTTTTGCTATGATCAAAGGGGAAGAGTAACTTAAGTTCAAGGGGAGGTGGTGATGTTTTAATTTGCAAACATTTCTTTGATGCTTAGTGTTATTTCTTTTAGTTTAACCCTAACTGAACTTGGGTTGATACACATCAAAAAAGGGGAGATTGTTGGTGCATTGATTAGTTTTGATATGATTAATCAAGTTAGTTCAGGGGAGGTGGTGATGTTTTAATTTGCAAACATTTCTTTCATGCTTAGTGTTATTTCTTTTAGTTTAACCCTAATTGAACTTGGGTTGATACACATAAAAAAAAGGGAAATTGTTGGTGCCCTGGTTAGTTTTGATATGATCAATCAAATTAAGTTAAGTCCTGTTGGTTTTTGATCCCTCTGTCTAAGTGTGCAGGAACTTAGGAGTGGAGAAAGTTGAGCGTCAGACGCAGTGGATGAGAAGGATTGCACGGGGGAGTCGACGGGCTCGGTGCATCCGAGGGACGCGGAAGCTGCAGAAAAGTACACCGATGGAGCGAGAAGGACGTGTGCGATGTCTGAGGGAAGATAAGCCGGAAGGAAAGACGCTCGAGGGGCGAAAGGTCGGAATCGAGTTCGGGTGAGCCTAACTTTGCTTGGCCAGAAATCACCCAAAGAAGACTCGCTAAAATTTGGTCAGTGACCTGCTGACCAAAGGATTCTCCGGCACTCGTATGGATAAGGGTGCCCAGGATCTCGGGCGCCTGAGCACTCGGGCTCCCTTGTGCATACAGGCGCTCGAGAGTCCATAGTTATCAACTAGTCTACCGTTTACGACCGTTGCGTACCGAATAACATCCAGGCTACGTGTCAGGCGCCCTGAAACACTTAGGCGCTCCAGTACTGTCACGTCACCAAACGGATAAGTTTGACCGAGGAGGCCGCTAGAGCTCAGTTTCAATTCATCCATCAACTGCATACAATTCATTTCTTAGTTTTTTTTTCTGTCTTGTGCTTCAAAGTTTATAAAAAGCTTCTCCACCATAAGGAGACTTTAATAGTGAGCTTTAGTCGTTTTGGATTAGCAACCACCTAGGTTGTAACCAAGTAAATTTCTGTGTCTGAGCCTTTTACTAGTTTAATTTGTTTATGTTTGTTTTAACTAATTATTATAACTAATCTGAATTCTTTGTATGACTGCATAAAAGATTTAGTTTTATTTTACAATGATAATTTACCTCCCTTCTTGTCGATTCACCTTGACCAGACATCATCTACTAAGAATTACTCAGACAATAAAATCTCAATATATATATACAATTTTGTTACCTTGTATCTTTTACATCGCATATCACATAAGCACCTCAATTTTTTTTTTATTTTGAAATTTTTTTATTTAATATTATAATTCAATTGTATATCCTAAATTCTAAATCCTGAATGGCTTAGAAGAATACCAGACTGGCACACAGACATTCATAATGCGTCGTCATTGACAAACTATATATATATTACGTTACAGACATAGCAGTGTTTTTTTAATTTTTTGATTATTTTTATAACTTGTAATTATGCCATTAAAATTTTATTTTTATAATTTAAGATTTTATTATTATTATTTTTAGCTGATATGTCTTTTAGGAGATTATTAGAATGTCATGTTTTTCTAAGGCTTTACTTGAAAGTATAAATTTAAATCCATAATAATTTGAATGTTGTGGAGGATTATTAGAATTATTGTCAAATTCAAAAAAAAAATATTTATTTAGTAATTTGATAAACTTAAACCAGTAAGTTTTTACCAATCGATAAACCATGATTAATACTCTTTATAATTTATTTTTTTTTCATATTGACGTGAAAAGATTAGCGGAGACTATGGACGACCGAATGTATATCATCCATATATTTTTTTAATAAAAATGAGAGGGAGAGTGAAAATAAGAGAGTGTATGACGTGACACTTTATATGTAGCGATCTCCGACGAATTTACCATGCCCCAGGGTATAGTTTGATTTGGGACGGCGGTCGAAGGCCGCCGATAGTGTCCAAGCGATAATCGAACGTGTACATATAAAGTATCACATCATTTACTCAAGTGACACGTCATTCATTCTATTATTCACTTTCCCATTTTCACTATTTATATGATAGCTATTTTTTAAATATGTTAAACATTTAAAAATTGATGTTAGATTTCACTCACTAATCTCAACCGTCCGTAGAAGTAAGATACGATTCTGGCGGAACTCAACGGTTCGGATGCGATTAGGCCATCACTGTGTGTATTGGCAGTGGCCGAAGAAAAGCCCTAACATACCAGGTATATGATTCGAGAAATAGTGGGCCCAAGTGATATTTCTTGAATGGGAACACACTCATTGACCAGCTGTCATATCTTCATTTACATATCGACTACGGAATGCAAATGACTTGTTCCTACTGTGAAAATGGAAGGAGAAATTATATGTGTAGGTTTTACAAATGAAAACGCTGCATGTTTCCTCAATGTATTAGTAGCAGAACGCCTGAAATCTCTAGTCGATACCAGTATTGTATGTTCACGTAACTAATACTTTTAAGCCATCCTGTATTATTACAAATGTTGTGTAAAGGGGTAATATCTTTCAAGTGGAAGAAGAAAAAGAGAAAAAAAAACCACGTTGAGTAACGAGACAAAGGTGTATAAGAAAGAGCAAATACAAGGAAGAAGAAGAAAGAGAGAGAAAAAGAGTTACCGTTATTCAACTGCGCATTTACTCTATAAAATAACTAAAATTTTATTAGAATTCTCTCTACTCAATAGGTTTATAATGATTCTTATAAATAATGTCCAAATTCTAGCATATTAAAATAGACTCGAAAAATCATAACAAAATTATGTTACGAAAAACAGTAATAGATTTTTCTTCCATGACGTCCCGCGTTAATTTTCACTGAAATATGAGTCATTCGTCAACAATTTCCACCTTGACGAACAATCACTCGTTTGAAGAACACGAGTATCTGAGCAACACTTCACTTAGAACTCTGGGTTTGAACTTCTTTCCTCTAGCCTCTAGAGATATAGATCAAGTTCAAGCAATACTTGAACTTTCCTACGATTAATGGTTTCGTCAATGTGACTGCAACATTGTTTGTAGTATGAACCTTCTCAAGTTGAATTTATCCAGAAACAATATAATTAGCTCTCTAATCTTGTGAAATCTCACATTGTGAGAATACAAAAAATTGAGGGGTTTAACAAGTAAAAGTTCCGAAACTTAAGGGTGCCGATGAGAATTACGAAAATTTAAGGGGTTAAATGCAAAAAGGCCATTAGTATATTAAAAGGTTTTTGAGGGAGATCTTTGTATCCGGGCCTCTGCGAGCACAACAGGCTGAGATCGGTTCTTCCTCCGGCGAATTGAAGGTGAGTGGTAGCTGTTTTGCGATTTCGAATGTTTCCGATCGCGATCGGGATTTTGATTTGGGGGTGAATCTTTGTGTTCTGTGGATCTAGGGTTCTCGGAGGACTGCGGAGTAAAGGGAGTCGTCAGTTCCAAGCGGGAACTGTGGGAGAGCATATTTCCTTCGACGAGCTCTGTTTCTCCCAGATCGTGCGATTCGAGCAGGGATCTAGGGTTCTCAAAGGTATGGTTTCTTGTGGTCATCCTGATTTAGCTTGTCTACGATCCAGTGCATTGATGTTGGGTTCTTGATATCACTATACTGATCGATCGTGATTTTGGATTTCTGTTATGATTCTTGGATTATTTCTGGGATTTTCTTTGTTCAATCTGAGTTTTGATTTGGAATCGATTTTGCTGAGAATTCGATTGGTTAGATTGGAGTAGGTGAATTGATGGTTTTGGATCGATTACAAAGATAGCTCAGATTTCAATTATGGTGTTGATCTGTCGAATTAGAGGTTGTTGTAATTTTTGTGTTGCTGTGAGATTTGTCTATGGTTTGGAGTTGATGGATGCTTGAATGTTATCTGGTCGAGCCATCTTGATCAAGTTCTGTAGCCATGGATTAGGGTTCTGATCCTCAGTAATTGGAGATGCTTGTATCTTGGTCGATTAGTTGTGTGTCCTGATCTGCCATGGTTTGGTTGAGCTGTGATCTTGTTCATTTATCCGAGTTGGGGACGTTTTTATTCATGGCGTTGGTTGCAGTTTGTATGATGCATAGGATGGGTTTACATCCTAGGAAATAGGTCAGCTGGCTGAGTGTTTGGATCTGTGTTGGTATGGTTCGTTTGGTTTGGGTTAGGCCTAATCTGAATCCAACCTTGGTTGGTTAGGTTTGGTCATTTAATAAATTATACAATTAGCTAAGTTGTATTTGTTATTTGTTTTTGATGCAGGACATTTAGTTGATTCACTTGTCGCAGATATTATTTTGGACGGGGATTCTCGTCGCATGGACTTCTTCGTATCAAGGCGGGTACTTTTATTATGCATAGTTAGATATGATAGCAGTAGGGATACCTGTTAGTTTTGTTCCTGTACTTTATTTCAGTACTCGTTATCTGCTGAGAGATTACTGTTTACTATTCCATGTTACTGTGTGTATTGGATCTACGAGCATCATACCTTATACCTCGCGTTAGGGTTTAGGTTATGGTGCATATCGGCTACTTGGACTACTGCACATCATGTAGTTGACAGTAGGGTTAGATAGCGGGTGATGCATGGGATAGTGGCATGCATCATTGTGCACGTAGCATAGGTGGACGACCTTTGACTCCCTGGAGGTTGAGATGGGTCGTTGTACTTGCTACTCGTGTAGGGGCATATGTAGGCGACTTTTGACTCCCCTAGTCGTTGAGATGGGCCGTCAGACCTGCCACATGACCTGTCGTGTAGTCCCGGTGGCGGTCCCTGGCGCTGCAGCAGTCCCCTACCTATCCGATGATAGCGAGGGGTGTTTAGAGCGTTACTCCACCTGATGCCGGGGTACGTTCATGGTCTCCGACCCTACCCATTCGGTCTCGCGTATGCATCTTAGACCATCTGTTCATGCAGGGAAGACCAGGTCAGAGCCCTACCCACTCGGTTCGCGTGTTTCCGCGACTTATATCGACTGGCGTCAGGGGTGACCCATGCTGCATCATGAGCATGCTGTGCATTGATGCATATGGTTGTGATTGCTGCACTTGATTGTTGCACTTGGTTGACATGCATACTATTGGGTTTGGTTCGACACAGGTAGGTATATTCCTCCTTCGTTGGTTCAGCTATGATCTTACTATTACTGTATATTACTACACTTCATTTTGTAGTTGCTGGTGACTTATTGTTATTATATCTCCCTGTGCATATTTGTGTATCTGCTGAGTTCTTGGACTCACCCCGTTAGACCTGTTTTTTTTCTATTTTAGGATGATCGACTAAAGTGCCCGATTGCCTGTCCCGGTTTGCGTGAGTCGAGACGATTCCGATGTTCTATCTGTAATTGTTGTGGGTACATGTTGGTACCCTTTCCGGTTGCATTTTATTTCACTTTACATTTTCCGCTGCTGTATATTCGATATGGTTGTACTTTTGGTGTGCCATGGAGGTCATTCGTGTTTGTGTGTTTTGTCGTAAGTCGTACCGGTACGCATCTTTCCTCGATGACGTCGTTTGCTTTGTGTTTCGGTGCCTCGTTCCAGCCCTATAGGCTTGGGTACAGGCATACCGAGAGGGTCACAGTGCTAGGGTTTTTGAATTGTCCGCCGGGACGAGGGAGCAGCAGTTCGGTCGGTACCGGGACGAGCGGCTCCTCGGGGCGTGACACACATCAATGTATTTGGTTCTCGCATTACATCTAATTCTTCACCAAATAGATAACACTCTAACTACCACATAATAACTTGACTTCACCTTGCTGAATGCCCAATTCTCTAACTAACCTTATAAGCCATAAAACTTCCTTCGTTGCTTTCGCTATTGTTATGTACTCCGACTCCGTAGTACACAATACAAGAATAGATTGTATCATAAACTTTCAACAGATATGTTCTCCTGACAAAGTGAACACATATCCTATTGTAGACCTCCTATCATCTAAATTTCCTACGTAATCTATATCTACATACCTAGCAACTGAAGGATCTTCCAGTTCTCTTCTGAACATGATAATAATTAGTTGTATTTCTCAAGTATCTGAAAATTTACTTCATTGCATTCTAATGCTGTCAATCAGGATTTAAAAGAAATTTGCTCATCATACTAACTTCTTGCGCCAACTCTGATCTTGTGCAAGTCATTACATAAATCAAATAACCAACTGTATTGGCATAAGGAACCTTTGATATCTCTTGGATCTCCTCGTCGATCTTTGGACACTATGTACTGGATAACTTGAAGTGATGCATCAGGAGTATGCTCACCAACTTTTTATTCTTCATATTAAACCTATCTAGCACCTTTTCCACATAGCTACATTGAGACAATCATAATCTCCCTGTAGCTCTGCCCTGTGAATCTCCATGCCAAGAATCTTCTTGGCCTCACCCAAATTCTTCTTGTCAAATTTTTTGCTTGGCTTCTTCTTCAATTTGTCGACATTTTTCATCTTCATTGCAACAATGAGTATGTCATCCAAGTATAGAATTAAAAAAAACCAGTAATTCATCTTCAAGACTCTTCACATATCTGTTGCGATCATACTTACATCTCCTATATCTGTTTTAAATCATATATGAATCAAAATGCTTATACCATTGCCTAGGAGATTTTTTTCAATCCATAGAGTGATTTCTTCAACTCACGAACTAATTTCACTTTTCCAAGTTGACTAAATACCTTTATTTGTGACATAAAAATATGCTCTTCCAAATTACTACGAAGAAACGTCATCTTCACATCTATTTTCTCCAGCCTCAAATCATGATATGCCACCAAAGCTAACACCGCCCTGATTGATATATGTCTCACCACTGAAGAGAAAGTCTCATCATAGTCAACCCCCTTTCTATGTGAGTATCTTTTTGCTACTAAACGAGCCTTGTACTTTACTTCTTCTCCCTCTGAGATTGCTTCTTTCTTCTTGAATACCCACTTACACCCTATAGCTTGTTTTCCCTTAGAAAGTCCCACTAGATCCCATTTTGGTATACTATCTCTTGAAAAGATATAGAGTCTCTGCTACTAGTGATAAGCGCATAAGATACCAAGTCATCGAATTTGTATCTGGTGGGTGGTTTTATGACGTCTCGTTCTACCACCAACTATAGTTCAATGCTTCATGTGCTCTGAGCTAGAATCATCGGAGTCATGAGTTTCTAGCCCACCTACACAATAATTTTCTCCTTGTTGCCCTATAGGGTTTCTTTTCCTTCTTCTTAAGTATAATATAGCATGTCCTTCTCGTCAAACAACATATCTCTGCTTATCACCACCTTGCTTGTATTAGGATCCTAAAGCTTGAAGTCTTTAATTTTTTTATGATATCCCGGAAAAATACACTACTTTGACTTCACATCTAATTTTGATCTTTCCTTACTAGATATGTGTATATAAGTTGGACATTCAAAAATTCGAAGATGAAAGTAATCTACTATATTCTCTGTCCATACTTCCTCTAATACTTTGCCTTCTAGTGTTTTCCTTGTTGATCTATTAATGAGATAACATGTCATGTTAACCACTTTAGCTCAGAAATTCTTTGCTAGCCCTACATTCATCTTAAGACATCTCGCCTTCTCAATTATTATTCTGTTCAACCTTTTCACCACACATTTGTGTTGAGGTGTCTTGCGAACAAAGAAATATTACATTATTCCATATTGCTCACAAAATTCTTGAAACTTTGAATCCGTGTACTCAGTCTCATTATCTAACCTAAGATATTTGATCTTCCTTCTTGTCTGATTCTCCACTTCAGTTTCCATAGTTTAAATTTCGCAAAAGTTTCCAACTTATGACGTATAAAGTATACCTAGATCTTTCGTGAGTAATTATCAGTAAAACTCACAAAATATAAGTGCCCTCCGCATGATGCTACACCGGTTAGTCCCTAGAGATCTGTATGTACATAGTTCAGAATTCTCTCTGTTTTGTGTATTGCCATCTTGAATGACACTTTTCTCTATTTTCCAAGAACATAGAATTTGTATAATTCAAACTTGCACGTCTTGACATCCTTCAACAAATCTCTCTTATGAAGTTTCAGTATCCCACGTTCACTCATATGCTCTAACTGTATATGCCACAAGATAGTACTGTTTAATTCAGACTCCACCGAGGTGACTCTCTACCTACAATTGTAGTCCCTATCAACTTGTAGATGTTCGATGCTACCTTTTATCCTTTCATAACTGTCAAAGCTCCCTTGCTGACTTTCATTATGCCACTTACTGATTTGTAACTGCAACTGATACCATCCAGTGTGCTTAGTGAGATTAAATTCTTTCTTAGATCTGGTATGTGTCTAACATCACATAAAATTATGATCACACCAACAAACATCTTAATTATGATACTCCCTATGTTAATGACTCTACAAGAAGTATCGTTTTTCATCAACACTGAACCAGAATTCACTGTCATATATATGTCAAACAACTCCTTGTTTAGAGTTATGTGACATGAACATGCAAAGTCTAAGATCCATGCATCCGTCATCTACTCCGAATTCAATATAACTGATAGCATATCTCTATCACCGCTCTCTAAATTTTCCTGATCAACTATATTTGCATATTTTGTTGAACTACCTTTTATCTTTACAACATGTTTCTTTATCTCTGGATAATCTCTCTTCATATGACCTTTGCCTCCATACTTATAGCAAGTGATCACTTTCTTTGTTCTTGACTTGGAATTGGTCTTGTTGTCGCTATCTGATTCATGCCAAGTTTTGCTCCTACCTTTGATGCATTCGTCAACTTCTTCCTTTGATGAAAATTTAGCAACGCAACTATGACCTCCTCCAATTTAAGAATTTCCTTATCCCACGTCAAAATAGTAACTAAATTCTCATACGTAGGAGATAAAACGAAAGAATTCTGCAATATCAGTGTCTTATCTTTGTCCTCGATCTTTACAACAACTCACTTCAAATCACTCACGATCTGTTTGAATAAGTTGATGTGTTGGCTCAGATTAATTCTCTTTGTCATCTTTATTTGTATAACTTTTGTTTGAGATACAGTGTATTTGTTAATGACTTTGAAATGTACCGACTTTTCAGTTTTTGTTAAACTATCATCGGTGACTCCTCATGCATGACATGGTACATTAGATCATCCGTAAGACAAAACATAATTGTTGTCACTGCCTTGGCTTGAATATCTTCTCGATCCAATCTCTCTATTTTTTTCGATTTCCTTTCTCTTAGCACTTTCACTATACCTTGTTGCACCAATAAATCCTTGACCCTTCTCTGTCATAATCTAAAGTTCTCAATTTTGTCAAACTTTGCAGAAGATGTTCCTAACATGTTGAAAAAATCCACCAAAACCTCGCTCTGATACCATTTGTTATGTAAAGGAAACAATACCTATCAACCTCTAACGCGGAAGAATAGGAAGAGAGAAAGAGATTGCGTGGAGTAACGAGACAAAGACGTACAAGAAATAGAAAACACGAGGAAGAAGAGAAGAGAGAGAAGAAGAGTTACCGTGGTTCAACGGTGGATTTACTCCATAAAATGGTTGAAACTTTATTAGGATTCTTTCTATACAAAAAAATCTTTATGATTTGCATGATCATTCAATATGTTTATAATGATTCCTATAAATAGTGTCGAAACCCCAACATGTCAAAACAAACATGAAAAATCATAATAGAATTCTGTTCTGAAAAATCGTAATAAAATTTTATTATGAAAAACTATAACAATTTTTTTTCTATGATGCCTTTCACATTCATTTTCACTCAGATATAAGTCACTCGTCAATAATAAAGTATAAGAGAAATATTAGTAGCTTTAATATTTAGATATTAAGAAAGATACCAAAAACATGTCAATCATGAACCATTATACCTCCTCAAGAGTTGAAACTTGGAATGAAATCAAGAAAGAGAGGAATATTTGTGAGTCTACCATATTGAAAGACCAACGGAGACACCATCCTTTGACACCTATGTGGATTATAAGGGGTGTGGTGTGCTTAATAATATTGCTTTCGACTGCATTTATGATGATTCTTTATTAGGCCCCTGTGACCAAACTCTCTTGCTCCAGTTTTTAGTGTGTACTACAATAGGTGATATGCGTAGATTATATATGATTTTATGCATTGTTTAATGTACATCTACTAATATTTCACGAGCATGCATTAATTTATTACACCCTATTTCGTATGGCTTCGCTACTATTATTTTCTTTTTGTTAGGAGATCTATTTTTTATTTGTTTTGATTGACAGGACACTATATGAAGTGAAAACGAAGCAAAATGGACTGGAGCCAGAGTAGCAGTCGGGGTCGTGTAACCTCACGTGTCCATGTGACTTGGTCGTGTGTCACACTGCCTGGCCATGCCATTTGGCATGGTTGTGTGGGCATCACCATGGCTCAGTCGTGCCATTCGTCAAACCCCGCACAACACACCCGTGCCGTTTGTCACGAGTCGTGCGATCCCTGGACCAAAACAAGCATGGCACGACCATCCAGGGTGGCATGACCATGCCACCCTTTCTCACCGACCACATGACACAACCATGTAGATTTACACGGCCATGTCGACTAGAGAGTAGGAGGTCGTGCCCCGTACTTCACTTATCTTTGGCTTGGGGTTAACCTCTTTACCTTGGGGAAGGGTTCTCCCCCTAAGGGAGATCGTCGTCGCCTCCATCCACGATTCGTCAACCTCCAGATCAAGGAGTTTCTCCAAGAAGACTCACACTTCATAGATAAGACTTCTCTTCTTTCTCAATCTTTGCTTAGAGTTGTAGATTGCTTATTTCTTATCTTCTTGTTGTATCCTCCTTGCAATGAAATAGATTCTCCGTATCTAGGATGTAGAGAGTATCTATTATATGATGTTGATGTGTAAACTATGAATTTTTCTATTTTGTTGTTCAATGAAATGTTTATTGTCTTGTTCTATATGTATTGTATCTTGTATGTGTTCGATAAAATGTGTGAATGGTGAATACATGTAGTTGTGAAAGTTTGGTCACCACGTAGAGGAAATGTTCGAGATCGTATGATCGGGGAGCCCTTAGTGACAAAAGGCTACCTCTAACCGAACGTCCCGGGCATTGCCTCAAAATAGAGGTTAATCCTTTACAAAAGATTAACTAACAATACTTAATAGGTTTTTCTTTATCTTATGTTAGGAAGTGATTAGCGTAATCTATAGTAGTATGACCGGGAGCCCTTCATAACAAAGGGTTATCTTTAATCAAACTCTAAGTTATCTTCTCTACTTAATGACATTGGGTGCCCAAGGGAGAAACACTTTGGTACACTTCTGCAGGGTTCACACCGGTACCTAGTTAGGATATCTACGAGCGCATAGACTTCGAGATTAGGATACCAAGAATTTATAGAGCATTAACTAGCATTGTAGCGAAATTGAAATCCTATAATCCACCCATTAAACCTTCCCCTGAGATCAATTCTCTCTCTGTCTTTTTCTCTCCTCCTTTCATTAGCAAGCTTTCACAAACAATCCTGCGATCGTCTAGATAGCTTACTTTGTAGACTCGACTAGTGTTTAATTAATGGTCCCTATAGATTGATATTTTTATTACTTGATGACATTTTCGTGTGCTTGCAGATTCACCATCAAGTTTTTAAAATCATTGTCGTAGACTATTCGCATTAACATTAGTCGATAAACAATTTAGCTAATCTAGACACTTTTTCTTTATTTTGTCTATAGCTTGTTTTTCCATTTTCCTGCCTTTATTTCTGTATTTTTCTCCATGTTTTTAATTCTATACTTTTGCTCATTATTTTCTTTTTCTTATATGGTCCAATGAGCTTTAATATGAGTAATAGGGCTTCGAAAGAATTTGCCAGATCCATTTCTGTAAAGTTTTGATCTCCCAATGTGCAACTCAGCTTGAGGATTATGATTCGAATGTTGTTCATTGTGAGTACCTTTTTGGAGTATGTGGAAGCACGACTCATCTAGTTGTTATGTGTCATTTATTCCAAAGGGTTGTTAACACTTCTACAAAACTTCAGTGTTTATTTCAACCCCAACAAATCCTTGAGCAGCAAGAGTATTTCCAGCAACGACAACTTGTTCCTGACCCACTTCAGTACTACAATCAAGGTTGGATAGATCGTCAATATTTTGATTATAGAAGTATGGAAGGTGTTGAGCAGTCTTTGTTGGATCGAGTAAACACGATAAAGGGGGGGGGTGAATATCGTGAAAATGTTTCGTATTGAAAAGAGAAAGTACACAGCGAAATTTAAACAAAACACACACACAGAACTCAAGTAGTTTTACGGAGTCGCGTTCGGCTCCTACTCCAAGGCCCACGGTCCTTGACTGTTTACTGCTGGCAATTCTATAGTAGCGCAAAAGTTTACAGAAATTGTTACAATATTATTGCAGTAAATAAACAAATGTACTCTTCGTTACCGATGCCCGATGTGGCGCACTTCGGAGCAGAGGGTCGTCGTCGGCGCCAGAATGTCGAGAACGGAGTTTGCCAGAGCAGAGCGCTTGAACGAAGAGCTTGGAGGCGTTGGAAAAAGTGATATCGAAGCCTTAGGGGTCGAGCCCCTTTTATACTGCTCCTGGGGCGCCCTGGACGCTGGGGGCGCCTGACACGTGCCTTTGGATCCAAGAAATCTCATCCGCAGCTCGGTCAGCGCTTATCCCTCCAGAATAGGCCTCGGAGTTGACGGGGGCGCCCGGGACGTTGGGGGCGCCCCGATTGACTTGGTCTGCTGGCTTCGTGGCTGAGTTTGCTTCGATCACAGTTTTGGCTTGGACCCAGGGTCCCGAGACATCCAGGGCGCCCGGGACCATCAGGGCGCCTGGCCCAGTAAGCTTTCAAAGCGATTCTTGCTCAACTGCTCGTGTGGCTTTGACCTTAGGCGCCCGGGACCTCCCGGGCGCCTAGCCCAGCTGCTGCCCCTCTCCTTTGGGGCGTTCTGAGCTGCATAAACACATTCCTTTGGCCCCTGCATCCAAGGTTAGTTTCACAACAAACAAGGCAAGAATGTTAGTTAATTTTTACAGTCATAGCTGTCTTGGTTCTGACTTCGGGTCTCCCAAATGGAACCCTAGGTCGAACCGACGCCTACTGTTCCCTCGACGGGGAATGCGTCCTCACCTACTCCTCTCAGGAGAGTTTACCTTTTGCCAACCGGCTCCTCCGGTTGGACTTTTGCCCGATGCACCTGACCAGGTCTTCATGCCCACCTTCTGAGCAGGTCTTCGGTGCCTAGCTCCTTGCCAGGGCTTCGTGCCCAGTCCTCGACCAGGACTTCGTGCCTACCTTTCGAGCAGGTCTTCGGTGCCCAGCTCCTTGCCAGGGCTTCGTGCCCAGTCCTCGACCAGGACTTCGTGCCTAGTGTACCTAGGGCTTCTTTCCTGCACACTTAGTAAACGTATTAGATACAAATAACATCTTAACTTCTGAACCCTTTGACATTATCAAAACCTAGGTTTGACTTAGGTGCTGCCTGCACCAACAATCTCCCCCTTTTTGATTTATGAAAATCTGGTTCAAAAAGTTAAGTTAATCATCCAGATAAATACGTATCAAAGTTAATTTCCTCCCCTGGAAGAAATCTCCCCCTGAGTTTTTCAAGAGTTCGTGGGGCTTGAAAAGATTTCTAAGTTTACGCGAAAAAAACTTTTCAGTTTTGTAAATACTTAAAAAAAATTTTAAGTTAGAAACCATTTTCAAAATATTTTGGGTTGGACAATTGAAAATTTTACACTTAGAAAATTTTCAAGTAAATACTTAGTTTTTGCACTTTAGAAAATTTTCAAGGAAATTTTGGAATTAATACTTAGAAACTTTTCTAAGAAATTTCTACCATATTTTTGAGTTGTGAAAAAAAATTTCCAACCTCTTTAGCACTTTAGAAGGTTTTCAAGGAAATTTTGAAATTTATACTTAGAAACTTTTCTAAGAAAGTCAAGTGCTTTGAAATAAATTTTGGAAAATAATTTAAGTCAAGTGCTTTGAAATAAATTTTGAAAATAATTTAAGTCAAGTGCATTGAAATAAGAAATTTTGGAAAATAATTTAAGTCAAGTGCTTTGAAATAAATTTTGAAAATAATTTAAGTCAAGTGCATTGAAATAAATTTTGAAAATAATTTAAGTCAAGTGCTTTGAAATAAATTTTGAAAATAATTTAAGACAAGTGAAAGGCAATTGACTTAAGGAATTTTACTTTTTGAAAAAAGGAGATAAAGTTTTGAAATTTGAAAATTTTTTAAACCTCTCTTCTCTCCTTTCCAATCTCTCCTCCTTTGCCATATATCAAAAAATAATATAGCAAAATAATATAGCAAAAGAAGTACGGTGTTGTACTGAACCAATTCAAGGTATAAACGGGACCAAATCAATTTAAATTATCTCTTTCGGGTCCTGTCTAACCCAATTAGCTACTTACTAACTATTATAAACAGTAGCTTTCGCTAGGGTTAGTCATGTTAAGTGTTCTGTTCAAGTTAGATTTTCTAAGCTTGACACTTAACCTGATTACTGTTGATCGGTATTTAGTACCCCAATTACTACAGATGCACAGACTTAAGCATCTTGAATCAAGGCAAAGACCTAAGCATCTCAACCCATTCTAGGTTATCAATCAAAAATGCCCTAAGGTGCTTGTGAGATGCTGGCTTCTAGATCTATAGGTGCATGCAGTTCTAGGGTTAGACCCTAGGCTAAGTCCATTTTGCAAAAAAGCCCTAGTTTTGAAAGGGATAATTTTTCAAAAGAAAAACTAAGTCGAAAAAAATCATTTAAAAAAAATAATTTTTCAAATTAAGTAGGAACTGATAGGTAATAAAACAGTTTTACCAAAACAGAAGTAGAGCAAATCTATTCTACCAAGCATAACCCTAACTGCCTTCTTAGTGAGCTGAATTCAGACTCAGGTGAGGTTTTGGTGAATATATCAGCTAAGTTAGATTTTGAGTCTACATGCTTAAGGACTATCTCACCCCTGGCTACGTGATCTCTTACGAAGTGGTGTTTAACTTTAGAGCTACATAGTGTTGCTTTCTGCTGCACTAACTTACTAGATTGTTTCCTAAGAGTTGGCAGCTTCCACTTGTACTCTTTCTATCTAGTTTACAACCAGCATAGTCAGAGTGAGAGTATCCTGATAAGTCAAAAGTTGAGGTCCTAGGATACCAGATCCCTAGATTTAGGGTGCCCTTAATGTATCTAAGTATTCTTTTTAGGGCTGCTAAGTGCGTTTCCTTAGCACATGTTTGGTATCTAGCACACATTCGTACAGCAAAAAGGATATCGGGTCTGCTGACTATAAGGTAAAGTAGACTACCAATCATACTTCTATAAAGTTTAAGGTCTACTGGTTTACCGTCGGGGTCACTATCTATTTTTACATTTGTGGTCATAGGGGTACTTATGCTTTTAGAGTTATCCATTTTAAATTTTTTTATTAACTCCTTAGCATATTTGGATTGATGGACATAATTTCCATCCCTAGTTTGCTTGATTTGTAACCCTAGAAAGAAGTTGAGCTCACCAACTAAGCTCATTTCGAATTCATTTTTCATTATTTTAACAAATTCTTTTAAGAAATTTGAGTTGGTGGACCCAAAGATTATGTCATCGACGTAGATTTGGGCAATAAAGATTTCTTTTTCTAAGGTCTTAATAAATAGGGTTGAGTCAATTTGTCCTTGTTTAAATTTTTTAGAAATTAGGTAGGTTGATAGACATTCATATCATGCCCTAGCTGCTTGTTTTAGTCCATATAGTGCCTTAGTGAGTTTGTAAACATGGTTAGGTTTTTCTAAGTCCTCGAAACCGGGGGGTTGTCCTACATAGACTTCTTCCTTAATAAATCCATTTAGAAAAGCTGACTTTACATCCATTTGGTAGAGTTTAAATCCTTTATGGGATGCAAAGGCTAACAACATCGCAATGGACTCAAGTCTAGCTACTGGGGCATAGGTTTCGTCATAGTCTAACCCTTCGACTTGACTGAACCCTTTGCTACTAAGCGGGCTTTATTTCTAACTATTTCTCCTTATCATTTAGCTTATTCCTAAAAACCCACTTAGTGTCAATAAATGGATTTGCCCCTCAGGTTTAGGTACAAGTTCCCAGACTTGGTTCCTCTCAAAATTGGCTAACTCTTCTTGCACTATGATCCAATCAGGATAGGTAAGGCTTCCTCTATAGTCTTAGTTCAATTTTTGAAATCAGTGCATCTGACTAAGATTTCTATAGGAGGACCTAGTTCTGACTCCTAAGGTTGGATCACCCCACAATTTGATCAGTTGGGTGACTCAGTCTGGTTTCTTAGTTCTTCTAGAACTTGGTTCAGCCTCAGGTCCGGCTGGTCGTTTGGTTCAGTATTCAACTACTTGGGTTGGTCCAATTGTTGGTTCAATTGACTCAATAGTTGGTTCATAGTTAGTTCATTAGGGGTTCAATTAATGGTTCAACAGTTTGTTCATTATCTTCGTGATCAGTATTTGATGAATTTAGATCTGGTTTATCAGATTTTTGAATTAATT
>JAGFNQ010002942.1:169276-205185 GCA_024364735.1 Boesenbergia rotunda | reverse complement strand
ATAGTGCTCCTGGGGTGCCCTGGACATCAGGGGCGCCTTACACGTGCCTTCGGATCCGAGAAATCTCATCCGCAGCTCGGTCAAACGCTTATCCCTCCAGAATCGGCCTCGGAGCTGACGGGGGCGCCCGGGACACTGGGGGCACCCCGGTTGACTTGGTCTGCTGGCTTCGTGGCTGAGCTTGCTTCGATCACAATTTGGCATGGACCCAGGGCGTCCGAGACATCCAGGGCGCCCGGGACCTTCAGGGCGCCTGGCCCAGTAAGCTTTCGAAGTGATTCTTGCTTAACTGCTCGTTTGGCTATGACCTTGGGCGCCCGGGACCTCCCGGCCGCCTAGCCCAGCTGCTGCCCCTCTCCTTTGGCGTATTCTGAGCTGCAGAAACACATTCCTTTGGTCCCTGCATCCAAGGTTAGTTCCACAACAAACAACGCAAGAATGTTAGTTAGTTTTTACAGCCGTAACTATCTTGGTTCTGACTTTGGGTCTCCCAAATGGAACACTAGGTCGAACTGACACCTACTGTTCCCTTGACGAGGAACGCATCCTCACCTACTCCTCTCAGGAGAGTTTATCTTTTGCCAACCAGCTCCTCCGGTTGGACTTTTGCCCGATGCACCTGACCAGGTCTTCGTGACCACCTTCCGAGCAGGTCTTCGGTGCCTAGCTCCTTGCCAGGGCTTCGTGCCCAGTCCTCGACCAGAACATCGTGCCTACCTTCCGAGCAGGTCTTTGGTGCCCAGCTCCTTGCCAGGGCTTCGTGCCCAGTTCTCAACCAGGACTTCGTGCCTAATGTACCTAGGGCTTCTTTCCTACACACTTAGTAAACGTATTAGACACAAATAACATCTTAACTTTTGAACCCTTTGCCATTATCAAAACCTAGGTTTGACTTAGGTGTTGCCTGCACCAACAATCTCACCCTTTTTGATTTATGGCAACCCGGTTCAAAAAGTTAAGTTAATCATCCAGATAAGTACGTATCAAAGTTAATTTCCTCCCTCTGGAAGAAATCTCCCCTGAGTTTTTCAAGAGTTCGTGGGGCCTGAAAAGATTTCTAAGTCTACGCGAAAAAAACTTTTCAGTTTTGTAAATACTTAGAAAAATTTTAAGTTGGAAAATATTTTTTAAAATATTTTGAGTTGGACAATCGGAAAATTTACACTTAGAAAATTTACACTTAGAAAATTTTCAAGTAAATACTTAGTTTTTGCACTTTAGAAAATTTTCAAGGAAATTTTGAAATTAATACTTGGAAACTTTTCTAAGAAATTTCTTCCATATTTTTGAGTTGTGAAAAAATTTCCAACCTCTTTAGCACTTTAGAAAGTTTTCAAGGAAATTTTAAATTTTATACTTAGAAACTTTTCTATTTAAGTCAAGTGCTTTGAAATAAATTTGAAAATAATTTAAGTTAAGTGATTTGAAATAAATTTTGATAATAATTTAAGTCAAGGGCTTTGAAATAAATTTTGAAAATAATTTAAGTCAAGTGCAAGGCAATTGACTTAAGGAATTTTACTTTTTGAAAAAGGAGATAAAGTTTTGAAATTTGAAAAAATTTTAAAACCTCTCTTCTCTCCTTTCCAATCTCTCCCCCTTTGCCATATATCAAAAAACAATATAGCAAAAGAAGTACGGTGTTGTACTGAACCAATTCAAGGTATAAACTGGACCAAATCAATTTGAATTATCTCTTTCGGGTCCTGTCTAACTCAATTAGCTACTTACTAACTGTTATAAACAGTAGCTTTCGCTAGGGTTAGTCAAGTTAAGTGTTTTGTTCAAGTTAGATTTTCTAAGCTTGACACTTAACCTGATTACTGTTGATTGGTATTTAGTGCCCCAATTACTGCAGATGCACAGACTTAAGCATCTTGAATCAAGACAAAGACCTAAGCATCTCAACCCATTCTAGGTTATCAATCAAAAGTACCATAAGGTGCTTGTGAGATACTGGCTTCTAGATCTATAGGTGCATGCAGTTCTAGGGTTAGAGCCTAGGCTAAGTCCATTTTGCGAAAAAACCCTAGTTTTGAAGGGGTAATTTTTCAAAAGAAAAACTAAGTCGAAAAAAATCATTTTAAAAATGCATAAAGAAAATGATTCTTCAAAATTAAGTAGGAACTGATTTTAAAATCAAGTAATAAAGCAGTTTTTAAAAAATAGAATTAGAGCAAATATATTCTACCAAGCATAACCCTAACTGCCTTCTTAGTGAGCTGAATTTAGACTCAGGTAAGGGTTTGGTGAATATATCAGCTAAGTTAGATTTTAAGTCTACATGCTTAAGGACTATCTCACCCCTGGCTACGTGATCTCTTACGAAGTGGTGTTTAACTTCTATGTGTTTAGTTCTGGAGTGTTGGATTGGGTTTTTAGTTATATTAATTGAACTTATATTATCAATGTAGACTTGGGTTTGGGTGTAGTTGAGCTGGAAGTCTTTAAGAGTGTGCATCATCCATAAGAGTTGTGCTACACACTCTCCTAAAGCAACATACTCAGCTTCAGTTGTGGATAGAGCTACACAGTGTGGCTTTCTGCTGCACCAACTTACTAGATTGTTTCCTAAGAGTTGGCAGCTTCCACTTGTACTCTTTCTATCTAGTTTACAACCAGCATAGTCAGAGTCAGAGTATCCTGATAGGTCAAAAGTTGAGGTCCTAGGATACCAGATCCCTACATTTACGGTGCCCTTAATGTATCTAACTATTCTTTTTAGGGCTGCTAAGTGTGTTTCCTTAGCACAGGTTTGGTATCTAGTACACATTCCTACAGTAAAAAGGATATCGGGTCTGCTGGCTATAAGGTAAAGTAGACTACCAATCATACTTCTATAAAGTTTAAGGTCTACTGGTTTACCGTCAGGGTCACTATCTATTTTTACATTTGTGGCCATAGGGGTACTTATGCTTTTAGAGATACCCATTTTAAATTTTTTTATTAACTCCATAGCATATTTGGATTGATAGACATAATTTCCATCCCTAGTTTGCTTGATTTGTAACCCTAGAAAGAAGTTGAGCTCACCAACTAAGCTCATTTCGAATTCATTTTCTATTAGTTTAACAAATTCTTTTAAGAAATTTGAGTTGGTGGACCCAAAGATTATGTCATCGACGTAGATTTGGGCAATAAAGATTTTTTTTTCTAAGGTCTTAATTAATAGGGTTGAGTCAATTTGTCCTTGTTTAAATTCTTTAGAAATTAGGTAGCTTGATAGACGTTCATACCATGCCCTAGGTGCTTGTTTTAGTCCATATAGAGCCTTAGTGAGTTTGTAAGCATGGTTAGGTTTTTGTAAGTCCTCGAAACCGGGGGGTTGTCCTACATAGACTTCTTCCTTAATAAAACCATTTAGAAAAGCTAACTTTACATCCATTTGGTAGAGTTTAAATCCTTTATCGGATGCAAAGGCTAGCAATATCCTAATGGACTCAAGTCTAGCTACGGGGGCATAGGTTTCATCATAGTCTAACCCTTCGACTTGACTGAACTCTTTGGCTACTAAGCGGGCTTTATTTCTAACTATTTCTCCTTGATCATTTAGCTTATTCCTAAAAACCCACTTAGTGTCAATAATGGATTTGCCCTCAGGTTTAGATACAAGTTCCCAGACTTGGTTCCTCTCAAATTGGGCTAACTCTTCTTGCATCGCTATGATCCAATCAGGATCAGGTAAGGCTTCCTCTATAGTCTTAGGTTCAATTTTTGAAATCAGTGCAATCTGACTAAGATTTCTATAGGAGGACCTAGTTCTGACTCCTAAGGTTGGATCACCCATAATTTGATCAGTTGGGTGACTCAGTCTAGGTTTCTTAGTTCTTCTAGAACTTGGTTCAGCCTCAGGTCCGGCTGGTCGGTTTGGTTTAGTATTTGGTTCAACTACTTGGGTTAGTCCAATTGTTGGTTCAATTGACTCAATAGTTGGTTCAATAGTTAGTTCATTTAGGGGTTCGATTAATGGTTCAACAGTTTGTTCATTATCTTCGTGATCAGTATTTGATGAATTTAGATCTGGTTTATCAGATTTTGAATTAATTTCTTCATCAAATATTAGATTTATTGTTTCTTCAACTTTCTTAGTTTGTTTATTGTAAACCCTATAGGCTCTACTTGTTGTTGAATATCCTAAGAAGATACCTGATAAGCACCATTTTATTGATTATTTTAATTGCTAAAATCCATGTTTGATCCATGTTTTTATTGCTTAATTATGATTTTACCCTAGGTTTTGGAACTTTATCTTATTTTGGACTTAATTGCAAAATTACACATTTTTGGGTTATTTGGCCACTAATTTTTTGATATATTTTTGTAGGCAAGAAAGGATCCTGGACCTAGGGCATATTGGGTCAAACTTGAGTCGGAAGTGAACCGGATCGAATTATCAAGCCTACGATTAATCCGGGCCGTCCGATTCAAGAGCGGCTAGATCTGAGCCATCCGGGACGATCTGAAGCAATCCGAGCTAGGGTTAGGGTTGATCAAGCTCTATGATCAAGATCTGAAGGTTTCATCCCAATCAGAGCTCAATCAACCGTTGGATCAAGCAAGGAGGGCTCTAGAGCGTCCATTCACAAATAGAGTTGATCTGGACCATCCGTTGCACATCTGGAGGATCCGAGCTACCACGAGGCAGATCCTGAATCCAGATCATCATCATAAAAGTTTGGCTCCAATCAGAGCAAGATCAGCCGTTGGATCTCCTCCAATCAATCTGAGCCGTCCAAAGTTAATTACTTAAGGAAAAATTTCCCAAAGCCCACAGTCATCGCATCTCCGCCGCTGTTCATCTTCTTCTTCAGTTTCTTCTCGTTTCTTAGCTAGATTTCTTCATCAAGGAGGCGCGATCCCTCAATCCATAATCAAAGCAAGGGTTAGGTCAGTGAAGAGATTCTCAGCGAGGTCTCAGATTCGATTTCAGCTCAATAGCGAAGTTGTGCGAGGTCTCGGCAGATTTGCTATCCGACTTCAACGAACTCAGCTGTATTCCATTTCCACCGCATTCGAGCTGACCAGAGGGGTTCCCTGGAAGGTCTCGGTCATTCCCAAATCCAATTCGCAAGCCATAACAGCGAGATTGAAGAATTCGGAGCTGAATTTCAGTTTGAGCATGGTCTGATCAGATTCGGTAGCAGAGGCAATTTTCACTGATTTGTGGAGCTTGCGGGTCCGAGGTTCTCCCTTGATTGACGACCAAGGAGCTCTTGAGTTGAGGAATGGTTGAGGAGTAGCTTAGATAGTTTAATTTCATTGCTTTAGCTGTAATTTTCAATACTGCTGTAGTTTGGTTTCTCTTTTGATTTCAGATTGGTTAAGTTGGTTTTCTTAAGTGTTCTAGCTTAAATTAGGGTTCAATCTTTAAGACAAGTAGTTAGGGAATTGCTTAGGAACATTTGGTTTCAATTTCAGTTTAATTGTAGCTTTAATTCCTTGCGTGCCATTTTTGTTGCTTGCGTATTATTCATAAATGCTAGATTTAATTTCTGCAGCTTTCTTCGTTGTAGTTTCTGAATGTAATGTCAAGTGAACTTAGTTTTTCTTTAAGCTTGTCTGAATAGGATTAGAGATTCGAATTTTGACTTGCAATCCTGATTTCTGCACTTGGTTCTGCATCCCTGCAGTCAAACTATCTGCATTTCTGAATTTCCATTTCTGCATTCTCCCATTTCATTTCTGCATTTTCGAATTTAGCTCATAAAGAAGTTCCCTATTTAGTGAAGCATTGTATCAAATCTCAGCTTGATCTATTGCATTTCTGCATTGGAAATCTGGTACATTTCGGCAGTAGTTACAATTAACTCAGCCCTGCATCAGAACTCTGCATTTTCATTTCTGTATCAGCTATGTTGAGTGATCAGTTTCCAACTCCTGAAGTTCTCATTCATTCTTGCAAATCATTCGTGACAGTTAGATCTTGCATAGATCAGTTAAATTCTGCAAGTCAAGGTCTGCACATCAAATTTTGCAGTCATTAATTCTGAAAATTCTACATTCTGATCCCTAATTAGATGTGTTTTAGCTTGATCAGTTTCTAGATTCGAAATTATTCCAGTTCATGCATAGCATTTCACTTATACCCTTGCTTTCCCAATCTGAATTGATTACCTAATATGAATTACCAGTCACAGTTTTCTTTTCAGCTTGTATCAAACTGAATTGCATTTCTGCACTTGATTTAAGTCTTCATCTGCATTTGATTCAATTCTGAATGGCATCAGTTTTCTGCATATCAGCATTTGATTTCAGATCCTGAATCATTGTATCCAGCAAGTTGGGTTCTTCTTCTAAATCTATTCTTGTAGCTGGTTTTATTTACAAAGAGTTCAGCCTCATTTCTGAATTTTGCATCAGCTGGTTACATCAATTTTAATTGCTGGGATCCAGTTTTCATTTCTGTAGGTTAATACCATTCGGAAATGTCTAGTTTGTAGTAGTTCGAGTTTGCATCAGTGATGCTCAGCGTTGGACTTAAACTGCATCTAGAATTAGTTGATTTGGCTGATTCTTGTATCCAAATTGCTGCTGCAAATCAGTTTTGTATCAAGAAAACTCTTGACTTGATCAGTCCCTTCATTCATTTCTGCATATTGTGATTAGTTTCTGAATTATGTCTCACCAGAGTCTGTTTCTATTTTGTATTGGTTGACTAAATTCATCCATTGGTTTAATCATTAAGTGCCAACTCCTTGTGTAGCTCCCTTAATTGAGTGGTTTTGTTTTCATTGTTTTTCCATGTCTATTCGAAACCAAAACCCAAATATTTATTTGAAACCCGAAAACACAAACGACACATAAATACAAGCGCGAATCAAACAACGTCAACTAGTCCCCGAGAAAAATACGACCTGTGGCCCCTATATTACATTTTCATACTTTTGAGTTGTAAAAGGGTTTCCAGTTATTCATTCACATTTAAATCTGATAGTCCCAACTTTCGTGACAATTTAATCTAGTAGATTCGGGACTGTCAAATTTTTGGCGTCGTTGCCGGGGAAGCAACTAGTTGATTTGTTTGATTTTTGCTTGTATGCTTTTTGACATATCATTGGGTTCTATTTTCTGTTGCTTTATCATTTGTACACGGTTGCTGCCATTTTTCTTGTTTGTTTTGTGACAGGGTTGCAAGATCAAAATGGGGTCAAAAGAGATAGAAAAGACATTGGAGGAGTTAAGAAATGTGTTAAAGGAGTTGGACTACCAACAAAAATGGAAAGCTCAGTCATCTACTTACCAGAAGCTACCTCAGCCACAATTTCAGCCTCTCCAGCAATTTCAGCCGCCAAATCAAGATTTCCAGCAGCCCTATCCTAATTTTCAGCAACCAAACTTTCAATTTCAGCCACAAGATCAACCATCATTTCAAAATTTTCAACCAAATCAGTATTTTCAGAACGGGCAGCCACCATTGCAGAGCTATCAGCCCCAATTTGAGCAACCATATCAGTTTTGTCAGCCTCAAATTCAGCCACCACAACAATTCCAACAATTTCAGCAAGAATTTCAGCATTTTAACCAAAATTTCCAGCAGCCTTTTGAAAATTTTCAGCATGGAAATAATCAATTTCAACCTCAATTTCAGCCATATCAATAGGGGCAGCAAGTGTGTCAAACATTTCAGCAAGATCCGCCTCAAAACCAGCCATTTTATCAGCCCACACAGCCCTTGAATCAAAATTTTCAGCCTTACAACCAAGGGTTTCAAAATCAGAATTTTCAGCCCTTGCCACAGAATTTTCCACACCAAAATCAAAACTTTCAAGGCTGCATTTCCCAGCAAAATTTTTCAGCATATCAGCCCTCTAATCAGTTCTTTAATCAGCCCCAACAGTCATGTTTTCAAGGATCTCAGCAAGCTCAACCATTTCACCCTACTTCATCCTTTCAAAATCAGTCAAGGAGCTATGGTAACCAAGGAGGCTCTGAGAATCTTAATGAGAATGAGGCACAACAACAAAGAATGGAGGAAATTTATCAACTAGTTGTACAATATCATCAACAGCAGCAAAGGCTTCAAGACATAGAAAGAGGCGTTGGACAAATTGCTAGTCAAATGAATCAAATGCAAGTTCAAGGTGACCCTAGTGCCTGGCCAAGTCCCTCTTCAAGTAATCTTGCACATTTGATAGAAGAAGAAGAAGATGACGTACTCATCAAATATTGGGCACCTACAGCATGCATCCCTCCGGCGATTCCTACTCAAAATTCATTTTCAAATTTTTCAGCTCCAGAAGAAGAAACTGAAGCTCCACAGGACCATTCTAGACTTTTATTTTCTGATGATAGTGTTATTAGTGGTCTTAATTTTTCTGATATTGATGAACCAGAAAGTGTAGGGACTTGCATGGTGGAAGCAAGCACCCAAGGATCACCAGTTGATTGTCCACCAGAACCTGAGGCTACAGAGGAGCTTGAGCATGACCAGGAGGAGACCACAGATACATCTACTATTATAGAACCTTCAGGTATTATCCAGCCCGCTCAGGTAAGTATTTCTCCTCTTTGTTCAGAAAAATTCAAAAAGGTACCTAGGGATGATTTTATTGATTCTGATGAATTTATTGATATACCTTGTGTAGAGATTGTTTGTGAAAATCCAATTGAGGTACCAAACATTGATTTTATTGATCGTACTGCATTACTTGATACATCTCTTGTAGATATGGGTGGTGAAATAATTTTAGAGGCACCTATAATTGATGTTGTTTTTTATGATGAATCACTTAATACATCTTTTGTGGATATGGATAGTGAAATTTTTTTAGAAGTGCCTGAAATTGATGTTATTTATTTTGATGAATCTCTTGCTATTTCATATGCTGAGAATGAATGTGAAAAACTTTTGGAGATATCTGATATTGATTTGATTGGCTGTGACACATTGCATGATACACCCTTGAGGGAAAATGATTGTGAAATTTCTATTGATGAGCCAGAAATTGATTCATTTATTTGTGATGAGTATATGGATGCCAATTTGGTAGGAAATAATTTTGAAAATTTTATTGAGGTACCAGAATTTGATTTAATTAGACATGATGCAGTTTTGGATTCATTTAATGCAGAGACTGAACTTATATCATTTCTTTCTGAACCTGAACGCTTGAGAGGGGTATTACATTGTTTTGCAGGGTCCAGAAGACTCCAAGAGTGGGTGCTCCAACTGAACAGACTTCAGCCTCCTGGAAGGACTTCTGAAGGGCATCAAGAAAGAGGAGATGATCTTACTTTAATTAAAAGCACTCCACCCCTTGAATGGCTCTTGAACCTGAATCGCCTTAGGCCACCTGAACAAAATATTGTGAAATTCAAGTGTGGGGGAGTCCAAAGTCTCCCAGCCACCCAGACTCCTCCACTACCAAGATGGAGGCTTCTTCTGGATAGACTCCGTCCACCAGAAATAAAGGGGAGATTTTTCTTGCTTGTATTTTCTTTTATGGCATTTTTCATTTTCATGCTTTCTAGAAGTAGAATTTTCTTGCTAATAAATGCATGAGTAGAATAGAATGCATAGGAGTCCTTGTAAATACATTGTTATTTCTTTTTGCACTTTTTCTTGCATGACTTGAAATAAAAGTATCCCTTTAGGTTTTCTCCATAGCATTTTAGAGTCTTTTGAAAATAAATTAAATTTGGTTGTTATAACTTAGGATTTGAGCTAATGGATGAAATCTTGGATGCTTGAGTACTACTTTGCTTTAGATGCTTGATTGAGGATTTGAGATGGATTATTTTTACCTAGTGAGATTAGCCTTATTTTGCGATACACATATGTCATTGTGCTCTAGAACTTACTTAGGTTCTTTCAAAATCATATTTCGATGATTGGATCACATCTATAGAGAATAATCCATTTGTTTTCCTTTCCATATCAATTTTGGCAAAAATCATGTTCATTCCATTTTTCTTTACTTATTTCCTACTCTTACCCTCATTTTTCTATGGACTTGTTGTTTGAAATGTTTCTTAATGTTATTTTGCCCGAGACGGACAAAGATTTAAGTGTGGGGGAGTGACTAAAGTTTTGGATGTATTTCATGTCAAAAAGAAAAAAATTTTGCCAAGTTGAAGCCTAAAGGTGCCAAGTGAGTGAGTTGGTACCAAAAATGAGCAAGAGGAAGTGGAATTGAAGCATCTAGAGTTTTCATCATCAATTGAAGATCCAAGTAGCGTGCAAAAAGGAAAAAAAAAATCTGCAAAGGAAAACAAAAGTTTGGCACGCAAATGAAGAAGAAAAAAAAATCTGAACTCAATGCAATCCATTTGAAGCTCACGGCAGTGACTTGGTCTAAATCCATCTTGCTGATCAGAAGGAACAGAAAATGCAATCCATTTGAAGCTCACGGAACGCTGGGTTGCAGCTGTTTCTGATAAAGGTTGAAGCATGTCCACAACATAACCGAACCCAAGTTGGAAAAATCTGAAACTTACACAAAAATCTGTGCCAAAATCAGAAAATCTGAGCTTATTGCAGAAATTTGTGCCAAACATCAGAGGAAGGAAGGAAATCTGAATCCAATTTACTGATCTGGAATGGAATGGAAGGGAATTACAGCACAAACAATGGAATTGCAGCAGAAAAGAAATCAAAACAGAAAAAAAAAAAGAAGGAAGCAGTATAAGGCAGAAAAAAAAATATATAACTGCTTGTTTATCATTGTGTGATGTAATGGTTGTAAAGAATGCAAGGAATCTGATCTGCCTCAACCTGAATCTGGTTTGGAAAGTCAGTGAAGCACTGCTGAATTTAAACAGAATCTGAAGGAAGGCTGACTTAAGGCTGAAAAGAAGTTGAATTCCTGCTTCCTAAGTTAGCAATGGGTAGCTGAGTTTGTTCAGAGCTTGTGAGGCAGTTTATTTAAAAGTTGGCGGCTAAATTACAAAGGAAGAGTTTGGAATCTGATGAAAAACAGAGAAAGAAAAAAAAATTGCAGAGAAGCTGAACAAAACCTGAGGTAAAAACAGAAAAACAGTTTGGTATCAACTTCAAGCTCTAAATCTGCCATTTTTATTTGATGCAACCTGCTGTCACGAATTAGATTGGAATTGGAGCTGTAATCTAAAATAGGAACTGGTGTTCCTGCTCTGAAGTGATCAGTTAGAAAAAAAAAAGAAATAGAAAACAGTTTGAAAAGGAAGAAAAACAAAGGAGAAACAAAGTGGCACAACAAGTGAACTTTGGCACCATGGAATCAAGTGAAATTTTTCTCACCCAAGTCCAAGCTTTATTTCAATTCATTTCTGACCTTGCTAGAAGATAAAAGAAGAAGAGAAAAATCAGAAAAGAGAATGAAGAAAGAAATTTGGCACGCAAGGTGGAAAATGGCACATTGAAACCAAGGAAGGGTTTTTCATCCAAATCAAAGGCAATTACTTAAATTTGACTTCACCACACTCTTGATATCATTAGAGGACTGTCAAGATGGGGCAAAGCACATTGGAAATATTTTTGAGCAACCAAGTCTTCCACTCCATCAAATTTTCCATTTTCTTGTTTTTATTCCATTTCTTACCATTTTCCATGTTTTCATTTGTTTTTATAGTTGTTGATTCCAATCATGATCAATGGTGGAGAGTAGATAATAAGCAAGCCTATGGTAGTGCAAGAATCATATGTGTTTGAGTGAGCTCCACTTCCATCATCAAGTTAGAACTTAAGGAGACAGCCACCAAAATTTTCCTTGAAAGGCTTAGTGATTTAAATTCATCTCAATGACTCATGATGGATGAAAAGGCTAAGTTGTTGATTTAAGGACAAGATACTACTCCATAGAGCTTAGATTTATGAGAATTGACAACCTTAGGTAATTTCTTTTCATTTGCTTCTAAATTATGCTTAAGAAAATCTAGGGGATACATATTTAGTTGTTTCGCGAGACGCTCAAGGTTAAGTGTGGGGGAGTTGATAAGCATCATTTTATTGATTATTTTAATTGCTAAAATCCATGTTTGATCCATGTTTTTATTGCTTAATTATGATTTTACCCTAGGTTTTGGAACTTTATCTTATTTTGGACTTAATTGCAAAATTACACATTTTTGGGTTATTTGGCCATTAATTTTTTGATATATTTTTGTAGGCAAGAAAGGATCCTGGACCTAGGGCATATTGGGTCAAACTTGAGTCGGAAGTGAACCGGATCGAATTATCAAGCCTACGATTAATCCGGGTCGTCCGATTCAAGAGCGGCTAGATCTGAGCCATCCGGGACGATCTGAAGCAATCCGAGCTAGGGTTAGGGTTGATCAAGCTCTATGATCAAGATCTGAAGGTTTCATCCCAATCAGAGCTCAATCAACCGTTGGATCAAGCAAGGAGGGCTCTAGAGCGTCCATTCACAAATAGAGTTGATCTGGACCATCCGTTGCACATCTGGAGGATCCGAGCTACCACGAGGCAGATCCTGAATCCAGATCATCATCATAAAAGTTTGGCTCCAATCAGAGCAAGATCAGCCGTTGGATCTCCTCCAATCAATCTGAGCCGTCCAAAGTTAATTACTTAAGGAAAAATTTCCCACAGCGCACAGTTGTCACGTCTCCGCCGCTGTTCATCTTCTTCTTCAGTTTCTTCTCGTTTCTTAGCTAGATTTCTTCATCAAGGAGGCGCGATCCCTCAATCCATAATCAAAGCAAGGGTTAGGTCAGTGAAGAGATTCTCAGCGAGGTCTCAGATTCGATTTCTGCTCAATAGCGAAGTTGTGCGAGGTCTCGGCAGATTTGCTATCCGACTTCAACGAACTCAGCTGTATTCCATTTCCATCGCATTCGAGCTGACCAGAGGGGTTCCCTGGAAGGTCTCGGTCATTCCCAAATCCAATTCGCAAGCCATAACAGCGAGATTGAAGAATTCGGAGCTGAATTTTAGTTTGAGCATGGTCTGATCAGATTCGGTAGCAGAGGCAATTTTCACTGATTTGTGGAGCTTGCGGGTCCGAGGTTCTCCCTTGATTGACGACCAAGGAGCTCTTGAGTTGAGGAATGGTTGAGGAGTAGCTTAGATAGTTTAATTTCATTGCTTTAGCTGTAATTTTCAATACTGCTGTAGTTTGGTTTCTCTTTTGATTTCAGATTGGTTAAGTTGGTTTTCTTAAGTGTTCTAGCTTAAATTAGGGTTCAATCTTTAAGACAAGTAGTTAGGGAATTGCTTAGGAACATTTGGTTTCAATTTCAGTTTAATTGTAGCTTTAATTCCTTGCGTGCCATTTTTGTTGCTTGCGTATTATTCATAAATGCTAGATTTAATTTCTGCAGCTTTCTTCGTTGTAGTTTCTGAATGTAATGTCAAGTGAACTTAGTTTTCTTTAAGCTTGTCTGAATAGGATTAGAGATTCGAATTTCGACTTGCAATCCTGATTTCTGCACTTGGTTCTGCATCCCTGCAGTCAAACTATCTGCATTTCTGAATTTCCATTTCTGCATTCTCCCATTTCATTTCTGCATTTTCGAATTTAGCTCATAAAGAAGTTCCCTATTTAGTGAAGCATTGTATCAGATCTCAGCTTGATCTATTGCATTTCTGCATTGGAAATCTGGTACATTTCGACAGTAGTTACAATTAACTCAGCCCTGCATCAGAACTCTGCATTTTCATTTCTGTATCAGCTATGTTGAGTGATCAGTTTCCAACTCCTGAAGTTCTCATTCATTCTTGCAAATCATTTGTGACAGTTAGATCTTGCATAGATCAGTTAAATTCTACAAGTCAAGGTCTGCACATCAAATTTTGCAGTCATTAATACCTGGGGTTGACTTAGACTGGAATTTACCTAGATAGTCCTTGGTGTTTAGGATATGGACTTTGCACCCAAAGACCCTTAGGTAATGTAGGTTTGGAAGTCTATGGTAGTATAATTCATAGGGTGTTTTATTGTGTCGTTTGTTAATTAGGACCCTATTTTGGATGTAACAAGCCGTACTAATTGCTTCTGCCCAAAATTGGTTAGCTAGGTTGAATTCATTGAGCATAGCCCTAGCGGCTTCCTGTAGGGTTCTATTTTTCCGTTCAACTATCCCATTTTGCTGGGGGGTTCTAGGACACGAAAATTCATGTATATACCCGTTTATCTTACAAAACTCCTCGAATCGTTGATTTTCAAACTCTCCCCCGTGATCACTCCTAAGTCTTTTGATTTTGGCATCATTTTGATTTTCAATTAATCTACAAAAATCACTAAATAAGATTAGGGTTTCATCTTTGGTCTTTAGAAACCTAACCCAGGTAAACCTAGAGTAATCATCAACAATTACTAAGCAGTACCGGTTTCCGCTTAGTGACTTGGCTCCATGTGAATCAAATAGGTCAAGGTGCAGGAGCTCAAGTATGGTTTGAGTTAGATCTGATTGAATTAGTTTGTGATTAGACCTAGTTTGTTTACCTTGATTGCATGATTCACATATTAAGTTTTCATTGTTCTTAATTTTAGGTATACCTTTAATTAGGCCAAGTTGGGTGATTTTTGAAATTAATCTTAGATTAGTGTGACCTAATCTCCTATGCCAGAGGTTTGATTCTTCTAACTGAGTTAACATGCATTTAGGTACTAAGGGTAGGTTTATAATGTAAATATTATTTTTCCTAGAGCCCTTAAGCATGATTTCTGAGTCTTGCAAGTTTCTAATCAGGCAATTAGAGTTGGTAAAGGTAACTACATAGCCAGTATCACATAATTGACTTATGCTAAGCAAGTTAAATTTAAAATCTTCAACCAATAGCACCTTTTTAATAACAAAGTCAGATTTGAGTTCAATGTTACCTGACCCAATCACTTTGAGCGTAGCATTGTTGCCAAATGCTACTGAGCCTAGGTTCTTGAACTTAAGTTTGGTGAATTTCAATTTATCCCCAGTCATGTGTCTGGAGCACCTGCTATCCAACATCCATTGGTCCAAATCTTTATGTTCCTACACATAAAGAGTTTTGTTGATTTTGTGGTTCATTTTGGTGTTTGCCGTGACCTTGTCTTGACCCTAAACCTCACTGATTATTGATCTAAATTTTTGGTGTGTGTCATGATCTGGTTCTTCCCTTGATTATTGATCAAACCTTATTTCATTGATTAAACATATTTTCACTGATCATTATGTGCCATGACCTTAATTGTCTTGTGTTATTATCAAATCATTGTGTTATGATTCAATCTGGACTCTTGATCATATCATCTCCTGATCAATATTTTTGTGTGAGATCCTTAACCTCACTGGTTGGCTGTGAACTTCATTATCCATTCAATTTGTTGTTGTGACCTATTCTAACCTCTTAGGAAATCCTCTAAAGGCAAGGAACCCGCTGCGGGGACCTCGAAGGACAAAGGCCCTTCCTCGTATGTACCCCCGCTTAGGCTTCAGCCTTCTTCGAGTTCTCGTTTTCCTAATGCTGCCTTCGAGCAAGCATTTCAATCTAGAACCTTCAAACTCCTTCCATGTAGGTCTATTGATAGACCTTTTCTATACGATCATTGTCCCTCTATTAAAGAGGTGATCGACTTCTACAACCTCGAGTTCTTCCTTTCCCTTGAGCGGTCCATCAACTATGACCTCGTGTCAGAATTCTACAACAAGTTGCAACACGGACCGCAAGGGGGCTTTGATTTCACGACTCGGGTAGCCAAGAGGAATCTTGACTTTTCTTATGATATCTTGGCTGAGTATCTTGGCGGTCGATGATCGCCTAACTTCTATTCTATCTACCCAGAGCTACCTGACCCCTTACTGCCTCCATTTGAGGGTGTCACCCCCGATGACATATACGAGCATTTCTTTGGCCATCCTAGACCAGCTGGCCCCGATGAGTTAGGGCCTGATTTTTCTACCTTTGCGGCCCTTCGTCTTTCTCCTACCGATTATATTCTTTTCAAGATCATTACTCAATGCATTCTGCCGATCACCTCCAAACCCCTGACTGAGATTCGTCCATATCACTATTTGATGCTCTATGGCATGCATCCCCATTTGGATTTTGACATTATGGAGAGCATCTTTCAGTCTATCATATCTTATAGAAAGCCCAGCCGGTGCACTATTTACATGCCCTTCAGTCACGTCATTACTGACTGGCTTCAGTCAGTTGGTGTTGATGTGACCAAGGACAGGACAGTGCCCATGGTTCGCCAGGATTGCCAACTTGGTAAACGTGCGTTTGCCAAGTCTGGCATTGTTGTTGGGCCTCAGGGTCAGGGTCTGGTTTGGAAGGACGGGCGAGGTCTTGGCGAGCTACCTCGGGGCGCACACATACAGGTACCAGCTGCACCGGCTGTTCATCCGGAGGCGCCCGCCGCAGCAGCTGATTATGACTACGAGTCAGATCCCGACCTTCGCTGGCAGGTTGCCGAGCTGGAGCAGACGATACAGCATGAGATTCATATCTCTAAGCTCTGACGACAGGAGGTCCGGTCTGAGTTTCGATCTTTCGATCGCCAACTTCACGCGATAGAGTCCGACATCTCAGGGATGCGCTCCCAGCAGCAGACATGGTACGAGGAGTGGCGTCAGCATATGTTTCCTGGAGCTGCACCCTCTAGCAGTATTGCCCCGGGGTTCTTCATACCTGATGATGACACGTCCTACGACCCTATGCAGGCCGATGACCCCCCCCCCTCCCCCCGCTGATGATTGACTAAGGTTGTACTTTGGCTTTGATCTTGCTTTGCTGTATCTGACTATTTGACAGATCTGTCCGTTATGACTATTTGCCTGTTATGGCTTTGTGTTGCCTTTGACTATGCTTTGATGCTGTGTTATGCATCTGACTTTATGACTATTTCCATGTATGACTTGCTACTCCATGCTGTGCTTTGATACTAGTTCTTGTTTTATTTCTATTCCTTGATTCATATGATGCATATGATTGGTTTATCTTGCTTTATATTTATCATATGTGTTCATATACCCTCAAAATTAAATCATATCTTTGTTGTTTTGGGAGAACCCCTAGGTTTGAGGGAGAGTTTTTAACTTAACAACCAGTCTACACCATTTTCGGTGTTTGACAAAGGGGGAGAGTGTGGTTGGTTAAGTTTAGGACTACTACGAGTTTACCGGTCGTAGGGGGAGGATCCTGATTCTCCTACGATTTTGAAATTTGAGACAATTGAATTCAAATTCCTAAACTTAAAATCGGGTTGTCAAACAACAAAAAGGGGGAGATTATTGATGCAGTCTGACCCTGATTGTTGTTTTGGTGTTGACACCGATTTTAGTTTAGGTTAATGAGATGATTGGGATTAAGTCCTGGTCGGGGACTAGTCACACCTAGTGGGACTAGGTGGAGTGGAAAAGACCTAGTGGGACTAGGTGGAAATCCTGGCTTGGGAAGCCAGGTCCTAGCTTGAGAAGCTAGGTTGGATGAGATCCTGGCTTGGGAAGCCAGGTCCTAGCTTGAGAAGCTAGGTTGGATGAAATCCCGGCTTGGGAAGTCAGGTCCTAGCTTGGGAAGCTAGGTTGGATGAAACCCTGGCTTGGAGAGTCAGGTCCTAGCTTGGAGGGCTAGGTTGGATGAAACCCTGGCTTGGAGGGTCAGGTCCTAGCTTGGAAAGCTAGGTTGGATAAAACCCTGGCTTGGAGGGCCAGGTCCTAGCTTGGGAAGCTAGGTTTCATGAAATCCTGGTGAGTAAAGTCAGGTCCTAGCTTGGGAAGCTAGGTTGATGTCCCGGTGAGTGAAACTGGGCATGGAGTCTTGGTCCGGGGGACTAAGCACGAGTCAGAGAAGGCTGGGAGCCCGTTCTCTTGACTTAGAGAGGATTTGACCTTACCTGGATCGGTCTGGTGACCGATCAGGGAAGTTGGCACGGTGTTCCCTCGTGGATCAGTCTGGTGACCAATCCAGCTATGTCTGATCGGTCTGGTGACCGATCAGGGAGCATACAGTGACTTTGTGAGGCCACTGATCGTCTCCTGATCAGTCCAGTGACCGATCAGGGAGACTATTCAGATCGTTCTGGTGAACGATCAATTGTCGCGAGCTTCTCACTACAACCGATCAGGCTGGAGCCTGATCGGTCAGGAGGTGCTCTGATCGGTCCCCAGACCGATCAGGTCACATCCTGATTGGTCTGGTGACCGATCAGGAGGTTTGGACTACGAAGCTGGAAAATCACTCTGCAATGGGGTGGATCGGTCTGGTGACCGATCCACGACTTGGGATCGGTCTGGTGATCGATCACGAAGAAATCGTGATTTCTGATTCCTCAGTGGGGACCGATCAGGCTAGAGCCTGATCGGTCTGGACCCATCCTGATCGGTCTGGTGACCGATCAGGAGTCCCTCTGATCGGTCTGGTGACTGATCAGTAGCTGACAGCTTTAATTCAAATCCGCTGTCAGACGTCTGATTGTGTTCTGATTTCTACTGATTTCGCTCTGATTTTCTCTGCTATCACTGATGTAACTTTGATTTCATTTGCTAAACCTCTGTTAAGTGTGCAGATGACAGGGATGGATTCAAACACTCAAGCAGGGTCAATGGGAGTCTTTCCTTTGCGCAGGTTTGTCCATTTCTTCTTCTCAGGTTACAACGGATGGCTCGGGCTGCCAACGGCTGGAAGCTGACGAGCTGACCTGGGCTTGGCTGGAGAGTTCAGTGAGTCCAGATGAGGTCAGGAGTAGCTAAGGTTGTTGCAGACAAGGTAGTGAGCAGCTGGGAGCTGCAGAGGCGCATGTGACCTGGGTTTTGATCAGAGACTTAAGAGCTAGTGGGGAAGACGAAGAGGATGTCTCTCTTGGGTTTTTGCTACAACTCTTCTGCTCTTGCGACAACTCTGATCTTGAGCAAGCAACTGTGAATCTTGAGCAACATTCTGATACTTGAGCACTTGGAAGAAACAAGGAGCTTGGCGAGTCCATCAGCAAGAAGACACGAAGAGCAGGGAGTTCTTGCGTGAGATCTGTGCTGAGTGGAGCTCGGTGAGGAGTTCGCTTGTGTTCTTGTTGTCCTAAGTGCTCTGTAAGATTCCTTCTCGTGTTTCTCTGTACTTAATCTTTCATTCTGTTGAAACGCTATGGAGAGGTTACTTCACCGAGAAGGAGGTTGCATTCTATTCGAATTTTCCGGGGCTTGATCTGCCGACGATCAAGGAATCGCCCAACGCACGGGCACACCAAGGAGTAGGGGCAAGTTATCCCCGAACCTTATAAATCCTCTTTGTTAGCGTTTTGTGCTTGTGCTTAGTTTAGGGTTTAGTTTCTGCATCTCTGTTTTTGTATTGCTTCCGCTGTGCTGCAACTAACCCTAAGTGCAAAAGTTCAAAAGTGAAAGAAATTTGTGTCTGGCCACATTCACCCCCCGCTCTAGCAACGCAAGCGATCGTACAACCCCAACGTTCGAATTTTCAGCCTACTCACCAGCCGCTACCAGTTGACTGCTCCCAGGGCAGTCGACTGGTCCAGAGCTGACTGCCTTCTGTGAGTTTCATCAGTCGACTGCCCCAAGGGCAGTCCACTCACACACCTAGGGTTTCCCTTCCCGAGTACACTTCTCTCAGCACTCGAACCCTAGGATTTCCCGAGTACAATCACACAGCACTCGTACCCTCACAACTCAACTGACTCCTCATCAACAGCCTCGACTATTGCCTTCGCGCCCTCTTCATCTTCGGCTCCCGTCCCTCGGATGCACGCAAGCCTCCAGCTTGCCTCCATGCCATCCTTCACGCATACCTCGAAGTCCGCGCCCCTCAGCTCATCGTCCCTGCTATACCAAGGTCCCTCAGGTGTGCACACAAGCCTCCAGCTTGTCTCCATGCCACCCTTCACCGTACCGAGGCCGTCCAATCACGTCAATATATGTAAACCTACAATCATGCACACTCAATTACACATATTAGATAACAAGGGAAAACCTAACTAAAACCCTTTGCCCAAATATCAAAATTCATGGTCACTCCGGACCATAGATTGCCTCAACACGATTCACCTAGATCACAATCCGTGTGGATTGTTCTATTTTCCTAAATGTGTTAATAAAATTTCAGGAAATTAGAGATAAATCCCTAATCCAAAAGTCTCTTTGTGTCCGCTCCCTAGGTAAGGAAACAAATGTTTTAAGTCCCTACTTTTTAGTTTTAACTCCCCAATACATAAATTTACTAATATACCCTTCTTACTTTTCCCGCATTTTGTTTTCCTGCATTTCTTCTCTCGCTGTTTCGTTTTCCCCTGTTTTCTTCCCGACACATTCTCGGCGTCCTTCACCGGCGAAATCAAGCCAGCTTCCTCTTCTCAATTTCCTTCTCCCGCGATTTCTTGACGACACATTCTCGGCGTCCTTCACCGGCGAAATCAAGCCAGCTTCCTCTCCTCAATTTCCTTCTTCCCAGATTTCTTAACGACTTCATCTCGTAAACCCTAACCAACGAAATCAAGGCAAGTCGACCATGTTGAGGCAATCGGCCCTTAAATGATTGGAAGATCATGGTTTTGATGTGTGTGGTTGAATATGTTTAAGGTTAGAGTGTTATGTTATATTTGATGTGTGTGATTAAGTTTGTAGGACTTGGAGAATCACACATGTTGGACATATCCGAGGGAGGAGAGCTCAAAGGGCAAGCCGGGAAGTAGACTTCAAGGGCACACGTGAAGGGTGGCATGGAGGCAAGCCAAGGGAAGGCTTGCGTGCGCATCCGAGGGACGATAGCCAGAGGAAGAGGACTTCAAGAGGCAAGCCAAGGGAGCAGACCTGAAGGCATACGTGAAGGAGAAGGTCCGGAGTGGCTGGAGCTGAGCTGAGAGGCAGGGCAGTCGACTGCCAAAACCCACATAAAGTTTTCGGCCTCGGACCAGTCGACTACCCATAGGGCAGTCGACTGGTATACCCCGAAAACTAGCCGTTGGCTAGCAATTAATGCTAGATCAGTCGACTGCCCTTGGGGCAGTCGACTGGTGCAGGGCTGGACAGACTGCGAGTTTGTCTTGTTCACCTATAAAAGGAGCACCTTTTTGCACGTGCACGGTACGGTTCCGTACAGTGTCGAAGTGCTGCTCGTCTGATGAGTGTTTTCCACTTCCTCTCTTGTATTCTACTGTATTCTAAAAAGAGGAAGATTGACTGTAAAGGTTTCTCCATCTCAAGGAGAGTTTTCGATAGTGAAAAGTGGTGCTCGCGGTGTGGATCCTTGGACTAGTCACCCATCTGGGTGGATACCAAGTAAACGATAAGTGTTAGCATTGTAATTATTTTCATTTGCATATTATTTCCGCTGCGCTAACAAATTTGTAGAGATCCAATCCGAAAAAGTGCTATTCACCCCCCCCCCTCTAGTACGCCTAGACGATCCTTCAGACCATTTCCCTCTCCCCCATTTCTTCCCGACACAATGTGAAGCAAGATTATAGCCGTGTAGATCCATCAACCCACCAACGAGGAGACTGAATCAAGCGTTGTCGCCGGAGATAGAGTTGAAGCTAGGCATTTTTTGTAGATAAGGTGTTGTCCATTGTACCATTTTCGGATGAAGATAAACTTTTTCATCAAAAGCGAGCAAGTTTTTCGGTAATATTATCAATAAATAAGTATTTTGTTAAATGAAGTTGAGAAAATATTTATTTGCTACAAGAATCTTGTAATTTTTTCAGGGCTCAGAATGTGTCAAATGTGGTGGAATGATTGCTAGTACAAGTTGAGCTAATATTGAACCAATGGCAAAAGAGTTTGGTGGTGAGCCACAACCACAGATTGATGATATCAGTGGGTCAGAAGAGAACAAGAGAGATGAAGTTAAAGACTCCATTGAAGGTGAAATTGCTGGGTTTGTTGAAGTGCCGGTGGAAAAGAATATTGCACCAGTAGAGCAATTTGTGTCCTCTATTGCAATGACGGTAAGGACAAGGGCAGACAGAATGAAAAAAAAGGCTGAAATATATGTTACGCCGCCGAGTACAACACCGAAACGTAGGAGGAAGGCGGGCAAAGAGGTGTTAGCATCAGTTGTAGACACAATAGTGCTAGAATCGGTAAAATAGAGTTAATTTTATTTATTTGTTGTTAATCGTGTTTGTATTTTATTCTTATGTTCTTAAATCTATCTACATAGGGAGACACGACTATAGATGTTGCTACAATTGCAAGGGATGCTGTTGAGGATGTGATGAATAAATTTAGAGAAAAGAGAAATTTTTGTGGATATGAAGAAGCAACAGATGAAGAGCGAGAGATGGTAACAGAATATCTTTCTCGAGATAAGTTGGAGTATGTTAATCTTGTATATGTTTCCTTTTCTAGAATATTATTCCTTTATAGTGAAATATTATATAAATTTTCAAATTTGCAATGTTGTCATATGGGAGGAAGACAATGTGGTACTTGATGGCCTCCAATTCTGTGAATTCTTATTTCGTAACCCAGTTGGATCCGAAATTATTGATTGTTACATGAGAATAATGAGAAAGCAAAGTGTCAAGAAAGGGTTTGAAATTTTTGGCATGGACATGGGTGTTCAGGTTTGTGGTGTTCTTTGACCTTATAATTGAATTCTTTAATTTTTGTTTACAATGAGAAATATGACTTTATTTTTACATGTAGAGAGAAGTCCTTGATAAATTGGAATGACATAGGAATAATCGACTGCTGCGGAAGGGTGAGTATGAAGAATTTGTTGGAAAACTTACTTCGGTGACAAGAAATCAATTAAAACATCTCAATGAAAATTTATTTACAAGATGCAGATATATTATTTTTCCCTTGAACTATGGATGACATTGGTTTCTATTATTCTATTCAACAAGAGAAGGCAAATTCAAGACGATGAACTCCAAGCCTCATCCATCTACTTTCGGGACAGCCAAAGTTTATGTAAGTTTCATCATTTGTATTTCAATAACTCTTAAAACTTAAATTTCATAGCTTAATCAATATTTGCAGGCAGAATTTTTGGCTGGATACATGATACATTTCTCAGGCTTTGACATTGGAAAAATAACAGTAACGAAAACAAAGTGTCGTCACCAAAGCGAGACCCTCGATTGTGGTGTTTTTACTTGTTTGTGGATTGAGTGTCTGGCGCTTGATGATGATGAAATATGAAATTATGAAAAAGAGGTAAAGATGGATACGTATCAGGCACACATGGCAGCGATTATTCTGTCAGATGAAAATGGAATTATGAAGAAGTAGACTTTATTAATCCCATGTGATTATGATTTTTGGTGGAAAACATATATTTGTTGTAAGTTGGTGTATCTGCAGATATTCTCATCTTGATCACCTTTAGCTTATGTGATTATGGTTGTGAGTTGCTGAATGTTATGGAAAGTGGATGTTTTGTTGTTGAAATATGGAAAATATGTGATTATGGATGATTATGGATGTTTTGTTGCTGATTATGGATGTTTTGTTGTGGAAAAATTTATGCATGATTATGTGCTAAGTGATGTCAATGTGATCTTATTGGGCATTTCTTTTTCTGGTGCATTCGGCATTCTGTTTCATTTCTTAGTTGATGTTTTTCATTGCTCTTCACTTGCTTTTGATATGATCTGAGATTCAAAGTGTTCAGGTAGAGTATTTATTCATACTTGCTTTTTGATATATATTATTCACTTGCTTTGTTCGAGCAAAGTTTGTTTCATAGAAGACAATTCCTGTAAATCTTGAGTATTTATTGTTGTTGTTGTGTTAGTTCAGTTATGAAACTGAATGTTTGTTCAGTTATGAAAATGAATGTTTGTTCAGTTATGAAACTCAATGTTATGATTTGTGTACTCTTTATGTGCATGCCATTTGTGGGATATACAAAGGAGATGCTGTCAAAATTATACAAAGGAGATGGCAAGTTGGAGATGCTGTCAGAATTTCAGTACACATTGCCAAGTTGAAGATGTTGTAAGAATTTCAGTACTATCCAAGCGATGGCAAGGTCATGGGGATTTTGAGTACAAAACTATACAATTTCAGTACACATTGGCTGAAATTGAGTACAAATCAGCCGAAATTGAGTACAAATTGATGAAAATCGAGTACAAGGTTAGGAAAGTGATACATCTCTCATAATCTTGATGCAAAGTCCATTGTAGTTAGAGTCCAAGGTTAGGAAAACAAGATAGGAGAGGGGTATATGCCCTATTATTATACTATCTAAGAGTTGGCAAGGCCATGGGGATTTTGAGTACAAATTTATACAATTTTAGTACACATTGGGTGAAATTGAGTACAAATCAGCCGAAATTGAGTACAAATTGATGAAAATCGAGTACAAGGTTAGGAAAGTGATACCTCTCTCATGATCTTGATGCAAAATCCATTGTAGTTGAGTCCAAGGTTAGGAAACCAAGATAGGAGAGGGGTATATGCCCTATTATTTGACAATTCAAGAGTTGGCAAGGCCATGGGAATTTTGAGTACAAATTAATACAATTTCAGTACACATTGGCTGAAATTGAGTACAAATCAGTCGAAATTGAGTACAAATTGATGGAAATCGAGTATAAGGTTAGGAAAGTGATACCTCTCTCATGATTGTGATGCAAAGTCCATTGTAGTTGAGTTCAAGGTTAGAAAACCAAGATAGGACAGGAGTATATGCCCTATTATTTGACTATCCAAGAGTTGGCAAGGCCATGGGGATTTTGAGTACAAAACTATACAATTTCAGTACACATTGGCTGAAATTGAGTACAAATCAGCCGAAATTGAGTACAAACTGATGAAATTCGAGTACAAGGTTAGGAAAGTGATAGCTCTCTCATGATCTTGATGCAAAGTCCATTGTAGTTGAGTCCAAGGTTAGGAAAACAAAATAGGAGAGGGGTATATGCCCTATTATGTTACTATCCAAGAGTTGACAAGGTCATGGGGATTTTGAGTATAAATTTATACAATTACAGTACACATTGGCTGAAATTGAGTACAAATCAACCGAAATTGAGTACAAATTGATGGAATTCGAGTACAAGGTTAGGAAAGTGATAACTCTCTCATGATCTTGATGTAAAATCAATTGTAGTTGAGTCCAAGGTTAGGAAACCAAGATAGGAGAGGGGTATATGCCCTATTATTTGACTATCCAAGAGTTGGCAAGGCCATCAGTATTTTAAGTACAAAACTATACAATTTCAGTACACATTGGCTGAAATTAAGTACAAATCAGTCGAAATTGAGTACAAATTGATGGAAATCGAGTACAAGGTTAGGAAAGTGATACCTCTCTCATGATCTTGATGCAAAATCCATTGTAGTTGAGTTCAAGGTTAGGAAACCAAGATAGGAGAGGGGTATATGCCCTATTATTTGACTATCCAAGAGTTGGCAAGGCCATTGGAATTTTGAGTACAAATTTATACAATTTCAGTACACATTGGCTGAAATTGAGTACAAATCAGCCGAAATTGAGTACAAATTGATGGAAATCGGGTACAAGGTTAGGAAAGTGATACCTCTCTCATGATCTTGATGCAAAATCCATTATAGTTGAGTCCAAGGTAGGAAACTAAGATAGGATCATGAGAGAGGTATCACTTTCCTCTCTCATGATCTTAATGCAAAATCCATTGTAGTTGAGTCCAAGGTTAGGAAACCAAGATAGGAGAGGGGTATATGCCCTATTATTTGACTATCCAAGAGTTGGCAAGGTCATGGGGATTTTGAGTACAAATTTATACAATTTCAGTACACATTGGCTGAAATTTAGTACAAATCAGCCGAAATTGAGTACAAATTGAAGAAAATCGAGTACACGGTTAGTACTAGATTTTCCTAATCTTGTACTCGAATTTCATCAATTTGTACTCAATTTCGGCTGATTTGTACTCAATTTCAGCCAATGTGTACTGAAATTGTATAAATTTGTACTTAAAATTCTCATGGCCTTGCCAACTCTTGGATAGTCAAATAATAGGGCATATACCCCTCCCCTATCTTGGTTTCCTAACCTTGGACTCAACTACAATGGATTTTGCATCAAGATCATAAGAGAGGAAAGTGATATCTCTCTCATGATCCTATCTTGGTTTCCTAACCTTGGACTCTAACTACAATGGACTTTGCATCAAAATCATGAGAGAGGTATAGGTTTCCTAACCTTGTACTCGATTTTCTTCAATTTATACTCAATTTCGACTGATTTGTACTCAATTTCAGCCAATGTGTACTGAAATTGTATAAATTTGTACTCAAAATTCTCATGGCCTTGCCAACTCTTGGATAGTCAAATAATAGGCCATATACCCCTCTCATATCTTGGTTTCCTAACCTTGGACTCAACTACAATGGACTTTGCATCAAGATCATGAGAGAGGTATCACTTTCCTAACCTTGTACTCGAATTTCATCAGTTTGTACTCAATTTCGGCTGATTTGTACTCAATTTCAACCAATGTGTACTGAAATTGTATAGTTTTGTACTCAAAATTTTCATGGCCTTGCCAACTCTTGGATAGTCAAATAATAGGGCATATACCCCTCTCCTATCTTGGTTTCCTAACCTTGGACTCAACTACAATGGATTTTACATCAAGATCATGAGAGAGGAAAGTGATACCTCTCTCATGATCCTATCTTGGTTTCCTAACCTTGGACTCTAACTATAATGGACTTTGCATCAAGATCATGAGAGAGGTATCACTTTCCTAACCTTGTACTCGAATTTCATCAATTTGTACTCAATTTCGGCTGATTTGTACTCAATTTCAGCCAATGTGTACTGAAATTGTATAAATTTGTACTCAAAATCCCCATGGCCTTGCCAACTCTTGGATAGTAAAATAATAGGGCATATACCCCTCTCCTATCTTGGTTTCCTAACCTTGAACTCTAACTACAATGGACTTTGCATCAAGATCATGAGAGAGGTATCACTTTCCTAACCTTGTACTCGAATTCCATCAATTTGTACTCAATTTCGACTGATTTGTACTTAATTTCAGCTAATGTGTACTGAAATTGTATAAATTTGTACTCAAAATCCTCATGACTTTGCCAACTCTTGGATAGTAAAATAATAGGGCATATATCCCTCTCCTATCTTGTTTTCCTAACCTTGGACTCTAACTACAATGGACTTTGCATCAAGATCATGAGAGAGGAATCACTTTCCTAACCTTGTACTCGAATTTCATCAATTTGTACTCAATTTCGGCTGATTTGTACTCAATTTCAGCCAATATATACTGAAATTGTATAAATTTGTACTCAAAATCCTCATGACCTTGCCAACTCTTGGATAGTAAAATAATAGGGCATATACCCCTCTCCTATCTTGTTTTCCTAACCTTGGACTCTAACTACAATGGACTTTACATCAAGATCATGAGAGAGGTATCACTTTCCTAACCTTGTACTCGATTTTCATCAATTTGTATTCAATTTCGGCTGATTTGTACTCAATTTCAGCTAATGTGTACTGAAATTGTATAGTTTTATGCTCAAAATCCCCATGATCTTGCCAACTCTTGGATAGTCAAATAATAGGTCATATACCCCTCTCTTATCTTGGTTTCCTAACCTTGGACTCAACTACAATGGATTTTGCATCAAGATCATGAGAGAGGTATCGCTTTCCTAACCTTGTACTCGAATTCCATCAATTTGTACTCAATTTCGACTGATTTGTACTCAATTTCAGCTAATGTCTACTGAAATTGTATAAATTTGTACTCAAAATCCCCATGGCTTTGCCAACTCTTGGATAGTAAAATAATAGGGCATATACCACTCTCCTATCTTATTTTCCTAACCTTGGACTCTAACTACAATGGACTTTGCATCAAGATCATGAGAGAGGTATCACTTTCCTAACCTTGTACTCGAATTTCATCAATTTGTACTCAATTTCGGCTGATTTGTACTCAATTTCAGCCAATGTGTACTGAAATTGTATAAATTTATACTCAAAATCCTCATGACCTTGCCAACTTTTGAATAGTAAAATAATAGGGCATATACCCCTCTCCTATCTTGTTTTCCTAACCTTGGACTCTAACTACAATGGATTTTACATCAAGATCATGAGAGAGGTATCACTTTCCTAACCTTGTACTCGATTTTCATCAATTTATACTCAATTTCGGCTGATTTGTACTCAATTTCAGCCAATGTGTACTGAAATTGTATAGTTTTGTACCCAAAATCCCCATGGCCTTGCCAACTCTTGGATAGTACTAAAATTCTTACAACATCTCCAACTTGGCAATGTGTACTGAAATTCTGACAGCATCTCCAACTTGTCATCTCCTTTGTATAATTCTGACAGCATCTCTTTTGTATATCCCACAAATGGCATGCACATAAAGAGTACACAAATCATAACGTTGAGTTTCATAACTGAACAAACATTCAATTTCATAACTGAACTCACACAACAACAACAACAAATACTCAAGATTTACAGGAATTATCTTCTATGAAACAAACTCTGCTCGAACAAAGCAAGTGAATAATATATATCAAAAGCATTCAGTTTCATAACTGAACTAACATTAATGTTCACAACTGAACTAACACAACAACAACAACAAATATGAGTCATTTACCAAAACTATGAATTACAGATATCACACCAAGCTTAAACATCAACTAGTATCAAGCCAACATTACATAAACAGTTCCCGGTACATAAACATCACTAACTTAACATAATATTAAAGGACCATTACACCAAGAGCACGCCCTGAATAATTGCACTGGTTCAAGTACTCCTTCTCTTAGGTACATCCTTGCTGTTGGTGCAGGAAGCACCATATCGAACCTTGTTTTGATATTGGCAAAGGATTCAAAGTTAAGTTTATTGGTGATCTAACAATGTTACTCAAGTGTGCAGGAAAAGTCCTAGCGAAGGGCTGCTAGGCACCTGGCGAAGGGCTGCCAGGAAACAAAGTCCTAGCGAAGGGCTGCTAGGCACCTGGAGAAGGGCTGCCAGGAAACAAAGTCCTAGCGAAGGGCTGCTAGGCACCTGGCGAAGGGCTGCCAGGAAACAAAGCCCTAGCGAAGGACTGCTAGGCACCTGGCGAAGGAATGCCAGGATACAAAGCCCTAGCGAAGGACTGCTAGGCGCCAGGCGAAGGACAGCTTGGGACTAAAGCCCTAGCGAAGGACTGCTAGGCAACGGGCGAAGGACAGCTCGGTATCCAAGACCTGGCAAAGGACCGCCGGGCAAAAGTCCAACCAGAGGAGCGGTTGGCATCAGGTACATTCTCCCGAGAGGAGTAGGTGAGGACGCGTTCCCCGTCGAGGGAACAGTAGGCGTCGGTTCGACCTAGGGCTCCATTTTGGAGGCCCAAAGTCAGAACCAAGACAGCTAAGGATGTATAAACATAATACTCTAATGCTTTATATTGTTTTGGACTAACCCTGGATGCAAGACCGAAGGAACGTGTGTCTGCAGCTTAGAATGCCCAAAGGAGAGAGGCAAGTAGCTGAGCAGGGCGCCCTCAGTGTCCTAGGTGCCCCCAGGGGCAACACAAAACAAGCGAAGCAACAAAGGCTTCGGCTAACCACTGGCTGGGGCGCCCCCAGCAGCCAGGGCGCCCCGAATGCCCAGGGCGCCCTCAGTGCCCAGGGCGCCCCGCGCCTACGCCAGCAAAGCCGATTACACATATCCAGCCGAGAAGCCCGCGCTGAAGGAGTCAAGCAGGGCGCCCCCAGCGTCCAGGGCGCCTCCAGTGTCAAACCTCATCCCTATTTGAGTGGGATAGAGGTTAACCGAGCGAAGCTCGGATCGCGTGACACGTGGGGGGGCGCCCCCGACATCCAGGGCACCCCGAGGTACTATAAATAGCACCCAACGCCCAGGCTTTCAGCAACAACTTCAATTCAACGCTTCGACGCTCTTCTGCTCCCATGCTCTACTCCGGAAACCTCCCAACACAAGCCGACGACATCCCTCCGTTTCTAAAAGTCAACCTACCTCGGACGTCGGTAACAAAAGAGCGATCTTTTAATTTTGTGCTTATTACACTGCTATTGTAATCAATTCTTGTAAACTGTTTTTGCGCCTCATATAGAATTGCCCAAAGTAAACGGTCAACGACCGTGGGCCTTGGAGTAGGAGTCGACTTAGGCTCCTAACCAAGTAAAAAATAGCTGTATTTGCGTTGTGTGTTTTTATCTTCCGCTGTGCAATTGCTCTTATTTTAAATCCGAACGCTTTTCGATATTCACCCCCCCCTCTATCGGTTCTCTCGATCCAACGAGTGGTATCAGAGCGGGGAAGCTCAAATTTGGTGCAACCACCAATTTGGGAGTTTTTCAGATTTACGAAATTTTTTTTATTTTATTTCTTTTCCTTTTTGTTAATCAACATCACTCAATCTTTTCTGCCTTTTATTTTCAAATAAATAATATCTGTAGGTGTATTTAAAATATTCTTACGCCTTTTTCAATTTTGAATTCTCATTTTTTCACCATAAGTTAGAATTGATAAAACAAACAATTTTTGAAAATTTGGCATAAACTTTTTTTATTATTATTTTAATATTTTTCTCGAAATTCGTGCTAAGCAAACTTTTTCCCAAGCACTAAATTCTTATCTTTTTATCATTAATCAGAATTGATAAAGTCAACATTTTCTAAAATTTGTCATTAATTTTTTTTATTATTTTACCTCGAAATTCGTGCAAACACTTTTATTGAGCTAGTTTTTTTTCCTCCCGCACTACTAATCCAAGACCAAGTCTTGGTACATTTTTGGTGTTTCCTTTGTGTACAAGGTATAATCTAAATGGTCAACCAAGAGTGGAATAGTGTCCGTCCACCCCTATTCTGTGGCGAGAACTTCAGAACTTGGAAGGGTCTAATGGAATCCCACCTAAAGACCCATCTGGATTTATGGATGATGATCCAAACAGGGTTTTCAGTACCTACAGAAAATGGAAAGTCGATCGCCTGGGACAAATTGGACGAACCAACTCTGAGGAAGAACGAGACTGATGCCAGGGCAACAACAATCTTACAATGCGGCCTGACCAAAGAAGAACTGAAGCGGGTCGGATCCTTCAACTGTGCCAAGGAGATGTGGGAAAAGCTAATCAATCTACACGAAGAGAGCTCCGATGTTGAGATCTTAGAAGCTCAAGAACAAGTAGCTGAGACAGACTCGACACCCAACGTCGAAATCAAACCAGAGTCAAACGACGAGTTTTCTGAGACAATAATGGTAACCAATTTTGAATCATTTTCTGAATTAAGGTTAAACAATCAAGTTGATACTGCAATGGTCGAGGAAGGTATAGTTTTTATTGCAGGGAAAACTCTAAGAGAACCACCAAAGAAGAAGATTCAATCTGTACCTGAGTCCGACTCAGACTCGGAATCAGAAGACAATGGAGGAGATCGACCCAAACTGGTCCGGTTGACTCGCGACCACTACAAATTACTGAAGAAACAATCAAGCAAAAGAAAGATGACTAAAATCAAGGGGGAGACCTCCATAAAGAAATTTAGAGGTAAATTTATAGTAGTTCAAAATCCATTATTTACCATGAATAATATGATTGAATCTTATAAATTAGTTAAGGTTAATACGTTAGAAAATTTAATTCACAACTATGCTGATCTTAAAAAACCAAAGTTTTATTTCGATTATGATGTAACTTAGATCATTTTTTTTGTTTGCTTTAATTGTATGTTGCTTTTTTTTTTGCTTAGAATTAGGACTGGTTAGATTAAGGACTAAAATGGTTTAACTGAAATTTGAACAACATAGTATTGGGTGGAGGTGAGATGATAGTACGTTAGGGAAACCTTTATGGTGGAACTAGCCGAAGCTACCGATCCAAGACCCAAACTAGTTAGACCAAAATTTTTCAAAAAGTAATTTTGAAAATGAAATTTCACTAAAAGGCTTTGTCAAGGAAAGGGTTGATGATCCAATAAGGCTACGGTCAAAGAAGGCCTAGTGCCTCGCCAAGACCTGGAACCCAATTTTTGAAATTCAAATTCAAGTTACTTCTTATCAAATTCAAATCTAACACAAATTTCAATTGATCATAGATTCAAACACTCTTTTTCAAAATAAATTCAAAACCAATTGTTTTTAAAATTAATTTAACTTTTTCAAAATTAATCATGATTTTTCAAAATAACTTCTTATTTCTACTAAAATTTGTCTCATAGAACTCATAAGGTTAACATGCTTGATCACGTAGAACTGGGTGAGACATCTAGGACCGAAAAGTATAATTCACTATCCTTTTAAATAAAAAGGTGTGCAAAAGTTATTCAAAATTATCTCTATTTTGCAAATCAATTTAGTTTAATGTACCCTATTTTTTTCAAAATAGTGAATTTTATGTTAAATATCACAATGGACACATTTTAGATAGAATCTAAGGCCTGTTTGATTTAGTTATTAATCGGTCAAACTTAGCAAACTGAGTTAACCTTGGTCAACATAGTCAAACCCTAGTCAACCTGGTCAATACTGAAGTCCCTTAAGGAACTTAGATAAAAGACAGACTGTATCAGATACAGGGGGAGTTCTTCTTAATCGTTTTCGAAAAATTCAAATTTTTCAAAAAAACCTTATGTTCTAAAACCTATTATCCTCTCAAAATAAGGTTTTCAAAAATTGATTCAAAAACCTTCGTATACTACTATCTGTTTGAAAATTATCATCATTTCAAAATATTTTTCGAAAACTGTGCTAACATTTCAAGTTATGTTTTCAAATTTATCTCCTTGAAAGTTATCATACTCAGAAGGTTGTTCAAAATTGTTTCTTTTGATTTTAATAAACCCTAAAGACACAGAGGAATGTCCACTTCATAATCTACAAGGACTCCTAGGATGTGTCAAATTTAGGGGGAGTTTGAGTCAAAAGAAGAATTTCTGAAATATTTTTCTTGGTAATTATTTGTTTTGAAGTTATTAGATAATTCTTATAATTTAAATCAAACCCTAAAACTCAGAGGAAGATCGCTTGTAGTCAACAAGCTTCCTAGGACTGGGTCAAGCTTAGGGGCAGATTAAATTAAAAGAATTATTGAACAATTTTTTAAAATTATATGTTTTCATGCACTACAAGTTTAAAAACCTTTTGAAAACTTAAATAATTTTTGTTCCAAAATACTATTATTTTATTTTTCAAAATTCTTGTGACTTATGAAGTTACTTTTATAATATTTACTTGGATTGAAAAATTTCTAGGACACTTAGGAAAATGTCCTTGTAGTTAACAAGGTTTCCTTGGATTATGTCAGACTAGAAAAGAAATCAAGTCAAGTATTCAAAATAAAATTAATTTTTTTTGCATAATCTTCAAAAGTACTTCTATTTTTCAAAGTATAATGTTTTGAAAAATACTAATACTTATAAAGGCAATAGTGTTCTAAGTGCATGAAGTTTCTAAAAGACTTGCCTACAAATATAAAATATTTTTTTAAGTGGAGTTTTGTTGGTGCAGTTTAAAGTGTTTTGCTATACTTTCAAGAATTATGCTAAGTATTTTTATGTTTTCAAAACTCATAGGCTCTGATACATAAATTTTTTTAAAAACATCACTCAAAATATATTTTGTTATTGATATATGGCCAAGGGGGAGAGTAGAAATTAAATTCTTCCTTAAACGTTTTTTTTAAAGGTTATCTTAGAAATTTCTTAAAGATCTTGTTTTCCAAAATGCAGAAAGTGTTTCCAAACAAATATTTCTAAGTGTGCAAAAATGTTTTTGGTAAACAAATTATTTTTGGGGAATTTGAATTCAAAATTTTGCCTAAGTAATTTTTTTTGGTTTTAAACAAAATTTAGGCTTGCAAAGCTCTTCAAAATGGAAAATTGTCTAAGTGTAAAAAGCTTTTGGTGCAAAGGCTTTTATTTTTTTTTAAAAACACTTTGTCAAAAAACTTAGAAATTTTTACAAAAACTCAAAACTCCCTATTAAGAACCTTGTTCGCCCATGTATGTTTTTGATATATGTCAAAGGGGGAGGAAAGGTCAAAGTTAAGTGTTTTAAGTGCCTTATAACACAAGTATTCAGGGTTTTAGGGGGAGTATGAGAAATAAAGATTTTTTTAACTCTACATTAATTCTGTTCATAAACAGTTATACTTCATTGTTTAACTTTTGTTCTTAACTGTTATAAGTTTTTAACTTAACTTTGAATTGTGTTGCCATAAATCAAAAAGGGGGAGATTGTTGATGCAGGAAGCACCATATCGAACCTTGTTTTGATATTGGCAAAGGATTCAAAGTTAAGTTTATTGGTGATCTAACAATGTTACTCAAGTGTGCAGGAAAAGTCCTAGCGAAGGGCTGCTAGGCACCTGGCGAAGGGCTGCCAGGAAACAAAGTCCTAGCGAAGGGCTGCTAGGCACCTGGCGAAGGGCTGCCAGGAAACAAAGTCCTAGCGAAGGGCTGCCAAGAAACAAAGTCCTAGCGAAGGGCTGCTAGGCACCTGGCGAAGGGCTGCCAGGAAACAAAGCCCTAGCGAAGGACTGCTAGGCACCTGGCGAAGGAATGCCAGGATACAAAGCCCTAGCGAAGGACTGCTAGGCGCCAGGCGAAGGACAGCTTGGGACTAAAGCCCTAGCGAAGGACTGCTAGGCAACGGGCGAAGGACAGCTCGGCATCCAAGACCTGGCAAAGGACCGCCGGGCAAAAGTCCAACCAGAGGAGTGGTTGGCATCAGGTACATTCTCCCGAGAGGAGTAGGTGAGGACGCGTTCCTCGTCGAGGGAACAATAGGCGTCGGTTCGACCTAGGGCTCCATTTTGGAGGCCCAAAGTCAGAACCAAGACAGCTAAGGCTGTATAAACATAATACTCTAATGCTTTATATTGTTTTAGACTAACACTGGATGTAGGACCGAAGGAACGTGTGTCTGCAGCTCAGAATGCCCAAAGGAGAGAGGCATATAGCTGAGCAGGGCTCCCTCAGTGTCCTGGGCGCCCCCAGGGGCAACACAAAACAAGCGAAGCAACAAAGGCTTCGGATAACCACTGGCCGGGGCGCCCCCAGCAGCCAGGGCGCCCCGAACGCCCAGGGCGCCCTCAGTGCCCAGGGCGCCCCGCGCCTACGCCAGCGAAGCCGATTACACTTATCCAGCCGAGAAGCCCGCGCTGAAGGAGTCAAGCAGGGTGCCCCCAGCATCCAGGGCGCCCCCAGTGTCAAACCTCATCCCTATTCGAGTGGGATAGAGGTTGACCGAGCGAAGCTCGGATCGCGTGACACGTGGGGGGGCGCCCCCGACGTCCAGGGCGCCCCGAGGTGCTATAAATAGCACCCAACGCCCAGGCTTTCAGCAACAACTTCAATTCAACGCTTCGACGCTCTTCTGCTCCCACGCTCTACTCCGGAAACCTCCCAACACGAGCCGACGACGTCCCTCCGCTTCTAAAAGTCAACCTACCTCGGACGTCGGTAACAAAAGAGCGATCTTTTAATTTTGTGCTTATTACACTGCTATTGTAATCAATTCTTGTAAACTATTTTTGCGCCTCATATAGAATTGCCCAAAGTAAACAGTCAACGACCGTGGGCCTTGGAGTAGGAGTCGACTTAGGCTCCGAACCAAGTAAAAAATAACTGTGTTTGCGTTGTGTGTTTTTATCTTCCGCTGTGCAATTGCTCTTATTTTAAATCCGAACGCTTTCCGATATTCACCCCCCCCCCCTCTATCGGTTCTCTCGATTCAACACTTGCTTCTTGCTTGTTCTATCATCCTCTTTTTCCTGTAAATTGAAAAATATATTAGAGATCAAATATATGAGTACATGCTCATTAAAAGAAATTTCAGAATACAATGTTTTACTTGTAAATCAAACAGTTCCATACTATTTTCACAAAATAAAAGTAGAGTTAGTTAATGGCTTCTTTGCAACTGCGTCGATTATGACCTCGCCCATGACACCGACCACACTTTGTCACACGTTTTTCGACTTGCGAAGGTATCCTTTGAGTTCTTCTTCTACCTAGTTGGCTTCGAACAACGGGAGCATTGATTACAAATGGCTGCTCGAGATTGTACTCAGACATGTGACATGTAG